>VRLP01004713.1:5000-45281 GCA_009660295.1 Lophius piscatorius
TTACACATGTCAGACAGGGGGCAGCATTTCAAAATAAAATTTAAAAAAATCCATAAATGTCTTCTAGTGATTTTATTTTTGGACAAGGAAAAGGAAACTTTGGCTTTTCAAGTTTGCAACAATCTAAAAACAAAAATACCCAAAGATACATTTGGTCTATTTTATATTCCCATAAATGTTTCCTTTAAAGAGAAATGGGTTTGGAATTTTATGAAGTCACACTTGTCAACAATGATATAAACAAATAACTTAAATGAGATATGTACGCACTAAAATAACATTAATCTCTATTGAAGAACTGATTTGGATCACCGGTGACATCATCATCATCATCATCATCATCATCATCATCCTCACACCTCAGCTCCACACTCATAATTCACACACAATAACACTTAAAATAGATAAAATGACCCTGAAAGTGAGAGGAATTATTATGGAGAACTTATTCTGTGGAGGCAAAGCCAACTAAAATGTTGGAAAGATGTTGGACCGGGTTTTAGAGAGTAAATAAATCGACGCACTGATATTTATTAAGAACAAACACGGACTGTGCAACTTCCCGAAGGCATCCAGTTTACGCAATTTAAAGTCAGAAACATCAAACAAAGATCAGGAAACTTATTCTTTTTTTTTGGTTTGTTTTTAAATAAACACTATAAAACAAGATTTTGTTGTTCCACCAAACCAGAACAAAAACTTTTGGGGAGATTTAGAGGATGTCATATAATTTTATTTATATTATTTTGCATGTTCATAAATATCTACTTGATTCTATTGTGTATTTCCATCCCGAATTTAGAGTTAGTTATTATTCATTTTTACTAAAATTAAATTAAATTAAATTAAATAGTTTATGTCATTTACATAATTTAGACAGCATTCAGAAAGTCGACCCCATTCACCTCTTTTTCAGATTCTACTACTTTGAAGTCTTACGTTTAATAAGTTTAAAAAAAAATCCCTCATACTTCATTAAAAAAAGTATGTAAAGAGTGACCTGATGCTTGCCAAATAGTGAGCCCACTTACCAGTACTGCTAACTTGATATTGCCAAATAGTGACCCAGATTAATAAATTGATATTTGTGTTGTAAGCTTTTTATAAATGTTAACTAATAATGACTCATAAAGTGTTTCAAACATAATTTATAACACAATTATAAACCATTTATAAATATTTTATAAAGGTAGACACAGCATTCAGAAAGTCGATCCCATTCACCTCTTTTTCAGATTCTATTACTTTGAAGTCTTATGTTTAATTAGTTTAAAAAAAAGAAATCCCTCATAGATCTACTTTCCATACTTCATAAAAAAAAGACAAAACCCAAATTTTGCAAATATTTTACAGTTTTAACGCATGTAAAGAGTGACCTGATGCTTGCCAAATAGTGATCCCACTTATCAGTACTGCTAACTTGATATTGCCAAATAGTGACCCTGATTAATAAATTGATATTTGTGTTGTAAGATGCTTATAAATGTTAACTAATGACTCATAAAGTGTTTCAAACCTACTTTATAACACAATTATAAACCATTTATAAATCCTTCATGAAGGTAGTTTTATTATAAGGTGGTACAAAAAAAACAAAAAAGGAGTCAGGAGATGATTCCTTTGAATTTTAACATCATGATTTTTGTTATCACGCCTGATCCTCACTACATTTAGACATTTCCCCCCACTAGCATATAAAAAAACATCTATGTTCAGAACATGTGGACGGACACTATCGCCGCAGCACGGAACCAAATCCACGTGGCATTATTAAAAAAACGGAGGCCGAACCAAATTCTCATGGCTGACGGCGACTGTGAAAAACAAAGACTGATGAAACTCCTCCCTCTCTTGTTTTTCCCTCCAGTTTCCAATGTCTCCTCTTCCTCCGCTTGTATCTGCTCCCCTGTCCCACTACTTCAGTATTTCTCTCCCCAAACCCCCCCACGTCCATCCCCCCCACCCGCTCTCCTGAGGCGGTCGGAGGATGTGTAGGCAGATCAGGCATGGAGGCAGATGGTGAGAGCAAAGAGAGAGAGAGGACGAGATAATAAAGACAAAAGAATGACAGATAGAGAGAGAGAGAGAGAGAGAGAGAGAGAGAGAGAAGGAACAGAGGAAGAGAAGAGATCAGGCAGGCCAGGGCCAGTCAAGTGAAAAACTCCCAGCAGGCCAGCTGAGCTCGTCCACAACAGAACGCAGCAGCGAGGAGCTGAACGCCGTCTCCCTGCTAGTTTACGTTCTTTAACATGTCCATCAGATTTAAGCTGAGCCAGAGGAAGACGTAGAAGGAGATGCATTCTAAATAACAGTTGAAGCTTAATCTTATAACTGATTAATTAACTCTCTTTCTTATAATATTATACTTGATCTCAATTTTGACTTGAAGGTAATAACATACAGTCCATGTTTTACTGTTTGAAAAAGAGGCCGTTTACTTTGATAGGACGAATTAGCATCACATCACATGACCAGCAGAGAGAACACTGTCCCTGTGTCTTATTATAGGTTTATGCACCATTATTACATGGTTATTACACTGTTATGACACTGTTATTACACTGTTATTACTACCATAACTCTAAATTACAGTTGCTAGGACAAAGAACAAATTTTCCGTGGGTGTTATTACAATGTTATTACCAATGATAGTTGAAATTATATTATTCTAACCGTGTGAAGATTGAGTTTATAGCCAAGTATAATTCAGATTTTCTAATCTTGATTAAAAAAAATTATTAATTTTTGTAAAAACGTCTTTTAATAGAAATCGATTGATACATTTTTTTTATTATCAACCTTTAATTTCTTTTAAACTGAAAAATTGAAAGCAATTTTAAGTTTCTAAATTTGAAAAACTTATGAAATACTCGGTATATTTGGGTTAGTAATAATCATAAAAGGATGTTTTGAGGAGGAGCAGGAGGTTCCTGTCTTTTCCCAGCTGGTCATGCATGAACACTTTTCATCTTATAACAAATCTCTACGTTCATTTTCAGGACATTCGGAGTCGATGGAAACAAATGAATCCCTCCGAACCTTTACTTTATAGTGACAGAACACAACGACATGTCTCTCTCCGTGGAGAACAGCTCCTCTTCCTCCTCAAACAGAACCCACGGTGGGGCGTCATCCCTCTCACGCCCAACCTGACCCAAAAAACTCGCCTCTATCAGGATGCTTAATTTAGACTTTGCTTCAAGTTGTCCTATTTAAACCACGTCATCATTGCTGATAAACACACACACACACACACACACACACACACACACACACACACACACACACACACACGCTGTCCAGCGGCAGGAACTCTAATACTCCACCTGTTTGTGAGGATGTGTTTTCTCCTGATTACCCATGATGCTCGCTGAGTGTCTTCTCTGCATCGTGAAGAACCTCGTTAGCTTAGATTCCAATGGAGGTTAAAAAAAACCAAAAAAAAAAAACCCCACTCTGCTGAAGTCTGTAGTTTAAATCCCGACGTCTCAGCAAACACTTCCTCACCCTTTCTTCTCATCTGCTCTCTGATCTGCTGCTTCATGAACCTCCCTCCGTCCTCTCGCTCGCCCCTGCCTCTCCTCTCCTCTCCTCTCTATCTGCCAATGGCAGCCGTTCTCCAGCGGCAGCAGAAGACCGGAATCAGACGTCTACAAAAGAAAAATCCCTGGTTTCTAGGAAACACCGGGACAAAGATCAACGCGGCTCCTGTGGGAACCATAAAATACTTGTTGGGGGCTCCGGTGGCACCGGCGATACTACGCCCACTCCTCATCGAGTGCTTCCTGTGGCGGCGGGTGATGCATGACAACCGAGCATCAGGTGACGTGTTTTACAGGAGCAGGTTTCTCCATCAGGTGGTTGAGGAACATATCGATTCATCTAGAGTCTGTTATGGTGGAAGGTTTGTTGTTGTTGTCTGAGGATGGATTACCACGACCGGTTGTTTCTAAATATTCTACAGCTACTGAGGTGATAAAAAAAAAAGCTGATTCTGTTTGGGTCAAAGGTCAAACCATGGATGATAAACGGGGAAAATATACATTTGAGAATGATGATATGAATGAACGGATAGAGAGAGAGAGGGAGTGTGTGTGACCTTTTTCAGCGAGCAGCATCATGTTTCTATAAGTGTCAATAATATTCTATCAGCAAGAATTTATTTTTAGTGTATCTATCCGAGATATTTAATTAAAAAGCAGAAAAGTCTGGGATCGTCATCGTAGCGTCCGCCTCAGCAGCTCCTTTGTGTTAACAGGATAACTCATAAACTATTTCATAAATCATTTTCCAATTGTTTAGCATCATAGACCATAGTGTGAGGAAGAACTGGATTGATTTTGGGAAAGGTCGGTTGTTTATTTCTGAAACTAGGGGGAACTTTATCTCCAAAAGTTTTTTCCACCGTGAAAAATAAAAGATATATATATATGAGAACAACATCGTAATTTTACGAGAAAAAAAGTGGGAATATTACGAGAATGACGTTGTTGTTTTTACGATAATGAAATTGTAACTTTATGAGAACAAAGTCGTCATTTTACGAGAAAAGTTGTAATTTTACGAAAAAAATCATCATTTTAGAAAAAAGTCGTCACTCTATGAGTAAATATCCTGATTTTACGCGAATAAAGTTGTAATTTTACAATAAAAAAGTGGGAAGATTACGAGAATGACGTTGCTATTTGACGATAATGAAATTGTAATTTTACGAGAATAAAAAGTTAGCATTTTAAAAGAAAAAGTCGTCATTTTACGAGAAAAAAGTCGTCACTTCATGAGTAAATATCCTGATTTTACGCGAATTACGCCATTTCACGATAATAAAATTGTAATTTTATGAGAACAAAGTCGTCATTTTACGAGAAAAGTTGTAATTTTACGAAAAAAAAGTCGTCACTTGGAGTAAAAATCCAAATTTTACGTGAATCAAATCATCATTTTAAATCTTAAATTATAAAAAAAACTGAAATTATTAATAGTTTGTATTTGTTGGTAACGCGGCCCTAATACTCCGTCATGGAATCCAAACGTTACTTGGTCAAAAAAGCTTTTCCCTCGGCGCTGCACTGACCTGAGATCTGCTCAGCGCTCTCTTGTAGTCCAACTCAGGCTGACACATGACCTGCAGACAGAAACGCACAAACAGAATCAAAAGACGTGTTCACTTTGAGTCACTATTCAAACGCAGAATCTATTTCTTCCTCCCTTCCTCCCTCCCTCCATCAGGCCATGTAGAGATAAAAGAAGCAGCGCTGCTGATGATGAAGAGGAGAAGATCACGTCACGCTGAGCGCTTGAGGGCTGATCTACATACAGCTCTACTCCACAACCGCTCCTGCAATTATTATTTCCCTCTTTGTCTCATAAAATGAAAGTGAAATTCAATTTTTGCAGTCAGAAAACGAGCCTCAGACACACTTCCCTTCTGAAAATTTTTCGGAATGCACCTTTAATAGACCGAAACCATTTCCCCTCTGATTCCAGTCATTTTTCGCTGAGTTGACGAAACCCAGATCAGTTCTCAGAGAAATCTCTGGACGCACGAGTTAATTCCCTTAAGTATAAAAAGAGGCTCCTTCATCCTGCAGTCATCGGCTAGAAGGACGGAACCACAGCCGGTGGCGAGAGCCCGGATCTGGACTCTTGAACACAATAAAAGAATCATGCGATGAGCTGCGTGACCTACATTTCATCTGAGTAACAGCTGCTGAGACGGGGTTTGAGGAACACTGAGCCTTTTGAACAAGTCCAGCATTTTGCACTTGAGTAATCTGAGGAATTATTTCAGGCACCGACGGAGATTCACGCTTGTGGGCCTAATCACTCCAGACAACGGAGGTTCATTTAGGAACCACGGTGGCCCGGTTGGATGCTCCTCAGTTTCCAGCCCGCGGCGAGATTCAGATGAACCGAGTTTATTTTCCATCAAACAATCTCCACTATTGATGCCATAAAACTATTTAAGTTTCTAACCATCAAGGGAAAGAGCTGAAAGAGAAGAACCAGAGGATCCGAGGAGCAGCTGAGAGAGAAGAACCAGAGGATCCGAGGAACAGCTGAGAGAGAAGAACCAGAGGATCCGAGGAGCAGCTGAGAGAGAAGAACCAGAGGATCCGAGGAGCAGCTGAGAGAGAAGAACCAGAGGATCCGAGGAGCAGCTGACTGAGAAGAACCAGAGGATCTGAGGAGCAGCTGAGAGAGAAGAACCAGAGGATCTGATGGACCTTCTTGGTCAATGTGCAAGAAGCCTTTCTGACATATTGGTCAGATTCTTTCTAAACTCCTTATAAACTAATAAAACAACTTTAGACTCGAGAACAAAACTATCCGGTGACGTGACCTCAGAACAGTTCTCATGTTTTCCCTCATTTTGGACTTTGTCAGAACTCCAGCTGAAGAATCTTTGAAGTTTTCTTCGGTGGACCAGAGAGGACAATGTTCCAGTCGTCTAACCTGCTGGTTGTAAAAGCATTCTGCTGGTCCAAACCTGGTTCTACCACAGATATCACAGGAATAATGATGCAGCTCTTCAGATGTTCTGACCCACTTCAGCCAACTGAGATAAGGTTCTTTTTTTCCCCAGCAGCCAGCTGACATTAACACCAATGTTCTGTGTGTCACGACTCAGACATCTCAGCGAGCCGGACCAGAACCTCTACTGGCTGACAGCTGTTCTGATTTAACCCCAGCATTCAGAGTAACACATGTCAATCAATCAAGACAGTTTTTTATTTTTACGGCACTTTTCATAGTTCAAAAAGTACTTAACATGATAAAAACAATGTCTTCGTAGCCCCAATCACCCCAGACCCCTAATCAGAAACAATAAAAGAATGGACGACGAGAAATGGAGAGAATTAAGAACTGTAAAAAACATGATATACAAAAAAGCAATTTAAAAAAAAAAATTCTGCCCCATAACCCGATTCCCCCACGGCAACACATCGAGGTCCTCATCCACAAACCAGGCAGAGAGGAATACACAATTGAACTTTAAAAACAGGAACTATAAACGTAGGAACTATAAAAACAGGAAATATATAAACAGGAATTATAAAAACAGGAGCTTAAAAAGCAGGAACTATAAAAACAGGAACTATTAAATCAGGAGCTATATAAACAGAAACTATAAAAACAGGAATTATAAAAACAGGAACTGTAAATACAGTACCTATAAGTAAAGGAACTTTAAAACAAGAACTATAATTACAAGAACTATAAAAAATGGAACTATGAATACAAGAACTATAAAAACAGGAACTATGAAAAACAGGAACTATAAAACAGGAACTAAAAAAAACAGTAACTATAAATGCAGGAACTATAAAAACAGGAACTATATAAACAGAAATTTTAGAAAACAGGAACCATAAAAACAGGAACTATAAAAACAGGAACTATAAAAAAGGGACTATATAAACAGGAATTATGAAAAAAAAAGGAACTATAAAAACAGGAACTATGAAAGCAGAAACTTCACTGAGGAAGCACTGTCATAAATCCTGAATGCTCTGAGCAAACACCGGGGGCAGTAGGGACAATAAAACTGTAAAAAAAAAAAAGAGTACTATAAAACTTAATATAATATAAACTTATATAATATATAACTGACTACAAAACTAAAATATAAACTATTAAAAACTGAATATAATGTTAAAAAATATAGAATACAAATAGTGAATAGATGAAGGGAAAAGTGATCAAGAATTTAAAAAAGAGAAAAAAAACCTGAAATACATGAAATATATAAATAAATAGTTGATCGATCATTTAAATATCCTTCAAAATCTCCTGTTATTTCATCTCTCATCTCATCGACTGTGTGAAACAGAACCGCAGCTTCCTGGACTGAAAAGTGAAACCAGAGCAGCAGTGAACTAAATCTGAAATCCCTCACTTGGCCAGCAGGGGGACGCTCCATACTTTACAGTGTGATTTTATAGAAGTGTGTGTGAGAAAAAGAATGTAAGTATATTTTTTATTGTTTATCTCAGAGGAGGGTTTTAGTATGATCTCCAGATCTCTGTTTTCTTGGACTTGCAGATCCATCCTGCTCCACACCGATCCAAATATGTTCACATCTGGCTCCAAAGGACTTCAATGGTGACTCAGGATTCAGGATTGTTTATTTGTAATGTCGTTGTGTATTTTCATACAGGAGGAACTGAAAATGTAGATGTTTTTAAATGAATACTAAAATCTCCCTTATTTATTCCGGCTTTTACGTAGTTTTCGTAGAACTTTATTATTGTACGTATATTATTTATTCTCTTTAAAAATATTTACTTTTGTTATTTTGATCCGGATTTCATTCTTATTCATTTATATTCACTTTAATTAATTATTTCATTTTTTTTAAATATCTTTTACTTTTTTTTTTTTAATTAATTGAACTTTATTAACATTTTATCATCAATTTAAATATATTTTTAAATTTTATTTTATGTGTTTTTTATTTGTTTTCTAATACTTCATTTTTCTTTCTCTCTCCTGTTCCTTTAAAACACATTGAATACTATTTACTTTGTTTTTGAATGTGCTATATATAAAATAAAGTTTAAATAAATGTAAATATGAACTATATTTAAATATAAATAAAGTTTTAAAGTATTGATTGATGGATAGAAAAAAAATGATGTTTCATTCAGCCTCTAACAGTGAAATAGAGGAGGCGGCGGCAAAAGTGTCTCAAAGTGACTTTTTATCTTTCAGAATTGAAATGATGATATAAAACTCGTCTTGAACAAAGACTCTCCACCATTTCAGACGGACAGCTGTCAAAGTGGAGGACATGTTTAAGATCTCTAGTCGCTATCGTCTCTCGTCTACTGTTGTTCATAAGGTGAATAAACCCGCTATAAAACCACACTGACCTCATTTCTTATAGCTACAGTCAAATTACTTTAAATTAAACTGCAGTTACAGAAATGACATAAATTGTCATTGTGATAAATATTTCACGACAGTAATTATTCGCTGCATTAGTATTATATAAAATGTATAAAAGGTTATGAAGAACCAGGTTTAGGATGTATAATAGTTTTATATATTGTATTTAAGTGTACATTTATATGTAATGTAGGTATTTTACATAAACAGGAGCCTAAAATATTGATACAATTTTAGAAAATATTGCTTATATACTTAGGTATTTATGTGGGATATCATTATAAAAAATATAAAATGCTAATGCTACTTTTATAAAATTCTAGAGGTACTTTTCATTTTTTAAATACTTTTTGCTTCAATAGAAGTAGAAATTGAAATTTGAAAAATGTTTAAAAAGTTTTGTGTAATGTTTATTTCCTCCAATGTCAGAATTTGGGATAAGACTAAAAGTATCCTGGTTCCTTTCAGGTATTCAAACTAGAATTTTCTGTTATCTCAGAATTGGGATAATGTTTTAACTAGATAACTAGTCCTACGCTGTCGTCCTTAAACAGTGAAGGTATATCCCCAAAAGTCATATCATAAAAACAGTATATTTTTTTTCATAAAAAGCTCCCCCTAGTGAGTAAAATAAGAACTATTAGATTAGATGTGATATTTACAAAATATATATCTCTGAGTTAATTCATCTGCACCAAATTTAGAGTAAATAGGACCAACAGTTGTGAAGTTATGGTCCTAAAAACAGTGTTTTTCTTAAAAATGCTCCCTCTAATGGTTAAAATATGAACTATTGGAGTAAAACACGATATATACGAGGTACATCTCCTTGAGTCGATTCTTATGCAACAGATTTGGACTGAATTGAACCCATTGGTGAGAGATTATGGCCCGGAAAGTTTTGGAGAAAAAGCTCCCCCTAGTTTTGTTAATATACAATGGACCTTTCACAAAATCAATACAGTTCTTCCTCGCAGTCTATGTGGGTATAACATTTGAAAAATGATCCATGAAATAGTTTTTGAGTTATCGCCTTAATACGAAGGATCCGTAGCGGCGCCGTCGATTACAATTCCGTAATATTTCCGATCCTCCGAAAACCCCATAATAACCACGACACTGGCGCTCACAGAAAAACGTCCTTATTAATGATCACAGATAGTCGTCACATTCCCATTAACCAGTAATCAATAACGGATCATGATAACAGTGAAGCATTGCTGTGATTAGTTTAGATAATCACAGAGAAAATCTCCATAACTCTCTTTTATCTAAACCCGCCTCACGCTTGATCAATATTTGCCGTCGTGGCTTTCAGGCGTCTGAAAAAAGCTCATTGTTGAAGTCAATCTGCTCCTGTGGCTGTTTTCGCTGCTCGTTCCACCATGTGATGGAGAAAGAGCAGACTGTACGGAACCAAATGTTTTCTCCAGGTCCACAAAAGCCCCAGAATCACGGTTTACCCTCTCGACGCCGCCAGCTCGCCACACCTCACATGGTTTGGCCTGTGTGTGTTTTTGAGTGTTTGTCTCCCGGGACTCATGTTTGATGGTGATGACTCTCCCACCCAGACAATCACACAATGACACACGTGAATTAAGAACCAAGAACTCATCTCCATCATTACTTAGAAACATATGAGCTCTGCTCGCTTCTAATTGTTCCCAATAAGGGGGGGCCTGTCAGTGCACTGTAAAACCAGACCACACCAACGACGACATATTGATCTCATTACGGGCTAACGTCACTCTGTAAGGGCAAGTGTTTATTGTCTGTGATCATGTGCGAGAGGCCGGCTGACACATTTATCACAGCCGTAGAACCGAGCCCAAAGCAACAACACTTTAAAACGGAGAACAATCGGATCCTGCAGTCGATACAAAACATGTTTTACTGATTGAAAAAGTCAACAGCCAGGTCATCAATCATGTAGGCTGAGCTCAGATGTGGTGTTTGGAGCTAAATGCTTTAGCTTCACAGAATGACAATATTGACATGTTGATGTTGAGCAGTTAATCATTGCCACCAAACTAGTTGTGATTGTGTGCTAACATGTATGGAGCGCCGTTTGTACAAGTAGCACATGCTGATTTTAACGCCGTCATGTCGCCACATTTAGCACCGATTTTAAAATCTAAATGTTATAACTAAATGTTGGATCCAAATCTACATGAAATATCTAAACATTAAATCTGAATCTAAACATTATATTTAAATAGAAATGTTTAATCTAAACATTAAATCGGAATATAAATGTTATATCTAAACGTTGTAACTAAATCTAAATGACAAATCTAAATCTAAACGTTATATCTAAATATAAAAGTTAAGTCTAAATTTAGTATCTAAATGTTGAGTCTAAATCTAAATGTTTAATCTAAATGTATAATATACATGTTAAATCTAAATGTTATATTTAAATGTTAAATCTGAATCTAGAAAGTTATATCTAAATTTTATAGCTAAATTTTAAATCTAAACATCCAAATGTTAAATCTTAATCTAAATCTTATAGCTGAATGTTTAATCTAAATCTAAACAGTATATCTTAATATGGAATCTATAGCTAAATGTAAAATGTTAACCTAAAAATGAAATCAAAAATATTGAATCTAAATCTAAATGTTAAATCTACAACTTAACACTATATCTAAATATTTGATTTAAATCTAAATCTTGTATCTAAATGTTTAGAAAATATGCAAATTTGAACTAACATCGGCGGATGTACCAAAATTAAAGCTTGATGAAGAGAACCACTTCTGTATAAACTCAGCGCCTTTTGCAGCAAGATGGTTATGAAAAAACATACAACTTTATCAACAGTTCAACAACAACCCAAGGATGGTGAAAATGACTCGGTTAAGTTACATGATTTTTGTTCTTCAAGTGGACATTCGCTTATTTAGGCTTCTCAAACATGGCGTACAAAAACGTTTGGTTTAATAGAAAACCCTGCCCTCTGTCTCTGACATCACTGTATCCTGTTTTTAACCCAGAGAGGTTTTTTTGACTCTTAAACACCTTATTTAAGGGAGTAACGTCATTTCTACTGTGGAGGCAAAGCTAAGAACCGGCTCCAAGTCCATATAACTAGCTTAGAAACCGCTGTGGTACACAATTGTCCGTGTTTATTTTTCATAAAAGTGTTTTTTCCTCGAGCTTCCATTTTGCTACTTCCACTGACATCAGTGTAAATTTACATATTTTTCTTGACATTTAGCTTCAACGTTTAGATTAAGTTATAACATTTTGATTTAAGTTTAACGTTCAGAGCTAAATATGGCAAATTCTTGCCGTTGAAATCAGCATGTGCTACTTTACAAACGGTGTCCAATTAGGCATTTAAGGTTTCTGCCTAATAAAAGGTAGTTTTTTTTCTTACCACTCATACTAAGTTCTTGCTCATGTCGGACTTGTTGGGTTCCTGTAGAATACAGTGTAGAGTTTTGATCTGCTCATTTTGGAAAGTAGGTTTTGCTGATATTAGGTCATAATAGAATGTATTGGACTATCAATTTGTTTTCCTTTTGTTTGGACAAGATAAAAAACAAAGAAGATGTAATCGGCGAACCCTAAGGATTTCTGGGGGCTTTTTGTAATGAATTTCAAAGCAAATTATTGTTAAAACTTTTCGCTCAAACATCTTGATCCACTTAATTTCATGTTTTTTTCCACTTGACACATGAATTACACTCCCATCCACTTCCATTATAATCTTACTTGTAATTTGTGCATAATTGAAAAAATGCAATTTTGATGAGAACATAAATCCTGGATTCGTCCCTTTATCTGTATCCAATTCCAAATTTTCAAAGTTCTTCCTTGACACATGCCGCATTGGTTACAGCTGACATCAACATCTCTGGTTAAAATAAAACACACAAGTTTTGTTACGTTTATTCAGCATTTACTGGTTTATTCTATGTCATTTAAGTTAATGCCTTTTCCTCTGTTGCATCTCACAATACTCACCTCGTCTTCCAGAGGCAAAACAGGGAGTTTCTAAACCCCTTCCTCTAATTCAAGCGTCTGTGACATCACAAGTGATGTCACTTGTTGAGACCAAGTATGGGGGATTATGTTACATTATTTTTATGTTAACTGTGACTTATTTATGTTTGTTAAGAAATATATACTGATATGGCAAACTTTAGTAAAGTATCTCTACTTTTTACTACAGTAAAAGTGAAGTAATTTGTCATTTAGCTGTGTTAGGATAGTCATTGCATTTACCTGTAATAATGGTACAGTCTTGAGTCGATTGATTCATGCTGAGGGCAGAGTCTATTTAAGCCCTCTCTTTTGGCTCGTTACTATTGAGTAGCTGTGTGCAGGTGATTAGTTAAGTTAAGTTATTAAGACTGTCTAAATAAATGTCACATATCGTACTTTTTGTTTTTTTTAATTAATACGCACTAAGACAGAATAAATAAAATATATATTATAATCATGGATAAATAAATTGTAGAAAAGCCTAATTTTTACCTCAACCAATTTATGTCTTCGTTTTTCTACCCTAATAGCAGCCACCAACACAGACCCATGCATGTGGACTTTCATGACTAAGCCCCTTATGGCGCTGCAGAACAAACCCATCCATGCCTCTTGTTGTCAGCAAACGTATATTTCAACATTTTTATAATTGGCTCCTCATGTCGACGCACAGAGGGTTAAAAAAAACTGAGGGGTTATGAAGTTTGCATGTCACCACGTTGCCTGCAGAACAATGCCCTCTGTCTGATGAACGATCAGTATGATCTACACATCGTGTGATTCAAAACCTCCTCTGAAGTTCAACACCAGAAATCGTTGACTCTAAATGAGCATTAACGATCTGAAGGAAAAACTCAGCTAACTGCCAACTTTAAATTTATTTTCTTCTAAATCAGTAAACAATGAATTAATAGCCATAGCAGTACCCTTATGTTTCATTTTTGGCGGAGAAGCTTATGATGTGTTTTAGTGATTACAACTGGATGTAATACAGTTAATGTTACACTTAATAATTTATAGAATTTGTTATTGTATAAAGATGAATCTAAATGGAACTCAATAAGTAACAGGATTTAGTTTCTGCTAGTTTGAGTTCAATGTTTCTGGGCCAACAAAAACAACACAATGCTACATCACTTTAAAACATTACTAACACAGTGGTTAATTAAAGGTGCAGTCAGTGACATTTGAGATACTAGTACATTGCTTAACTAATACTAAATACTAATACTAATACTAAATACTAAAGCAAGTAAAATCCATTCAAATAACAGGGATGCAGTTCAGCCAACAATTATGTCCCCAAAAAGCTCAGGCAATAATTTCTCAACAGTTAGGGTTAGGGTTAAATTTAGTGCATATATTTTAGACTAGAATAGATTTCAAACTTATCGTATATATCATATTTTACTCTAATAGTTCGTATTTTACTCACTGGAGGGTGCTTTTTAACGGAAAACATCATTTTTTTTCGACGTAAATTTAATTTGGTTGGAGGAGTTCAACAGTGGAATTGCTTATATGACTTTAAAGGGATTGGGGACTTTTTTGGGATATACCATTGCTTTCAGGGACGAAAGGCCTAGTTAGTTAATGATAAAGCATAATCAAAACATTGAAGAATAATACTGCTATTAGTAACAAAACCAAAAAGTTTTAGATCAGTTGGATCAAAAACAGCTAGCAAATACATTCATGCACAAACTCCTCTGAACACACACACATACACACACACACACACAATCTCTCTCTTTCCAAGTCTCCACACCTAAGTGGAGTTTTTTTTCTTGCACTATTGTGCCCATGTTTCCCTACTGACGCCAGCTTATCATTTTCTCCTGCCATTAATTTGAAGGGTGAGTGCGTCACAACTCTCCTCTCGTGTTTCTGCCCTCGCTGATTGACAATGACGTTGTCTCACGTTAGCGTTTCACGCTGAGTCTCCTGGGAGCAATGATGTTCATGTCCAGACACTGGTCCTCCATCTGCAGCTGCATTCATGATGGCTTCCATCTCACTCCAGTTTTTTTCTGCTTTTTTCCACTTTTTTTTTATATTTTTCCTCAGAAATGATCTGAACATGATACTTTATAACAGGATAATTGATAACAGATTTTTCCACTGAAGCAGCGCTTCCTGCCATGTTTCAGATATCTGCGGTGCAAATATTTCAGCTTTGAGCTAAATGGACGTGTATCTTAGTGGGGTTTTTTCTGCCGACAGTGAGATGTGAGAAAAAACATATATTCTGAAAATATAAACCAGAGGCATCTGGAGACGCATCCCAACAAACCAAATTTGTCAGTCTAAGAAGCTTCCTCCAATTCTTTGTTGATCAAAATGTAATGTCTATCTAAGAGTGTGTGCCCTCCCTTACCTTAGTGACAATTGATGAAGGTGTAAGTAATCCTGAGATGCATCGAAATTATTAGGAGCCGTCATGTCATGTCATGATGGGAATGTCTCCACCACAATGTCCTGCAGTGAGTCCTATGTGGGAGAACTATGGGTCTAGAAGCCTTTTCAGGGAACTTAAGAGCTGCTGCCAGGCTGATGATGGGCCTGTATTTTTCGGACATGTTTAACAAAGAAAATCCATCAATATCTGGAAATAATTTTGACTTTTTTTATTAACTGCAATCCCACTGATCAAAAGAAATACAGTGACTCTGCTCACACTCCCTCCAAATGAACAGGAGACTGTAATAAATCAGCATTACCGTCCAGAATATGATCTATTTTTCTATACGATACGATGACACCATAAATTGTATAACTTCATCAATTATTACAAATGTCATCAACCGCTGACACACCTTCATATAACATCGAAATATACATTCATCTCTCCCTCAGTGGGTTTATAGGAGCTTTTACATGAATCACAAAAAATTTTCTTCGCTTAAAGCCATTTCATATATGCTAATGTGGTCCTCTATAAACTTGGCTTACATTATCATTAATATTATTATTATTATATTTTCTTTCTTACTTGACTGTACTTGATTGTATTGGCAGAGAGGGTTGGATGGGAGGGGGAGGATATGAAAAAATATTAAAAAAAGGATCTTTCTAATCCTGTGATAATTGCATCTATTTATTATTCATTTGAATAAAAATCGAGTAATACACTGTAATAAGAGAATTGTTTGGTGAGCTCAAAAAATTACTTCAACTGGTAAAACTGAATTTAGTGAATTATTTACAACTTAAATCAATAAGCAAGACCGAAAAATACAGTACTTAGTATAATTTAGGTTACAAGTTGAAGAAATTTCTTTAAGTTCATCAACACTTTTCTTTTTGCATTGCATGATTTGACCCAAAAAGCATAAAATGGTAAAATCCCACCTTTGAAAAGTCTTCCAATAACTTTAATACTTTTTATTTTCACAATTTCACCTTCAGAACCTAAAAGACAAAACATTAACTAAATATTTGTTTATTATTCATGCAAAAATCTGACTTTCTTTCCCCTGCAGCATTTAAGGACAAATATTCTTCCAACTTATCAGTAGTAGCTAGATGGATAGAGTGGCAATCTCCCAATCGGAATATCAGAAGGTAGTCGGTTTGAGCCCTAGCAAGAGCGCTTGAAAAGGGCTGCTCACTGCTCCCTCCGGGATTGGTCAAATTCAGAGAAGTAATTTCCCTATGTTGTAATGGGTATGACTGTATGTGATCAATAAAGTATAAATTATGATAAAATTTTAAACTCAACAAGACTTTATGTAATTGTGTTACCAGTGAATACATTGTGTTTTACAGTGTATGAACAAACTGTTATCTATTCCACACAAATGCAACAGTGTCGTGTGTGTAAGTGTGTGTTGTTTACTCGTGTCTCTGGAAGTCCCCACTAAGAATGTTGAGTACAGTGCACCGCAATTATTTAATAATTTCAAAGATGTGAACTGATATATAGAGTAACTAACCAAAAGTGAGTTTTTAATTTTATTTTTTTTCATACTTGTAGACCCTGTAGAAATGCAGGTCCCCAGGAGTGATGATTGAGAGTGATTCAGACCTCATAAATCATAAAAACCAGTATGTGTGTGTGTGTGTGTGTGTGTGTGTATGTACTTGATATGACAGGCACATATTGTAGTAAACTTGAGTGAGAACCCTTCCATAGAAGCAGAGTGGCTCTTCTGAGTAGCCTTGTCCTCAGGCTAAACTAAAGACACTCAGCATGTTTCACACCACAGCAGCTTCATCCAATAAAGACGAGCTCATTGAATTCCTGTTTGAATGAGATCGGACGGGCAGGAAGGGAAAGGAAGCTTTGGAGAAAATACACGGAATGGAAGGGGAGAACACATCGACTTGAAACCGGCCACATACATATGTTTACCTGTGAGTGAGTGAATGACGGAGAAAGGAAGTGAGTGTGGGTCTGTGTTTGTGCGTTTGTGCCTGTGTGTATATGTACAATCCTAGAAATACATCATAGCCCAAGGCCAGCTCCTTCATCTGCTCTTCAGAGAACCAAGCGTTCACTTAGTGAGCCTCCACCCCAGCTCAGAGGAAACAGGTTCCCATTTATAGAATAGATCCAATTATTTCTATAAATACCTCCTCTAAATTAATTTCTATGCTTCATACCTGCTGAACGTACCCTGAGAGAAGTCATGATGGAGTAAATTATGCTGAAAAAAATCACAGATCTGCTGCTTTTCTGATGCAAAGTGGTGCATTATTTTTTTAAAGTGGATTCATTATGCATTTGAAGTCAAAAACGACTTTGTATTCCCATTCTTAACCTTAAAGGTGCAGTGTGTACAATGTCTATGCAATGGAACCTCAGTCTGAACTGTCAGATCAGATTTATGCGACTCTGACATCATCTTCCATCCCCATTCATCCAAAACCTGCACCGGCGGGAATCATCATTATAATCATTATAGACACTATAAACGTCACTATAAACACTAAAAGCACAACTATATACCCTATAAACAACACTACAAACACAATAAACATCACCACAAACACTGTAAACATCAATATAAATACTATAACCATCCCTAAAAACTATAAACATCATTATAATAATTATAAATATCACTACAAACACTATAAACATCACTACAAACACTATAAACATCACTATTACTACTATAAACATCATAATAATAATTATAAACAACATTATTAACACAATAATGAACACACCTTAAGTTATAATTTTATGAGAAGTTGTGACTTTATTCTCGTGTCTCAATCTTTTTTCTTTTTTTTGTTGATAAGGGTCAAATACACCAAACTCTGCCACAAAGGAGGTCAAACTTTACCACACAGCCTAACTAAACCAAAGCATTATGGGAAATATAAAGTATTCCATAAAGTTCAACATGATTATCTACTAGATAGAAGGAAGAGTAAAAAGAGTTTGATATCTTGAGGGTTTAATAATATATTTCTGTTTGACATGAATGAGTCCCAGAATGCTGAATATAAACAGAAATACAAACACACACAGACACACACACACACGCACACACACACACACACCAGCAGCGTCTTATATAACACAGTGAGTGATGGCTACTGAGGACACAAAAATACTGCCTTTGGCATTTGTCCTGTGAAAGTTGGACAGAGAGGATATCGGGTGAGCAGGAGAGAAAGCAAAGAGAGAGAGAGAGACAGAGAGAGACAGAGACAGGGAGAGAGAGAGAGAGAGAGAGGGAGAGACAGGGAGAGAGAGAAACAGAGACAGGGAGAGAGAGACAGGGAGAGACAGGGAGAGAGAGAGAGACAGAGAGCGAGACAGAGAGAGAGAGACGGAGAAAACGGGAAGGTGGTGAAGTGAGTCGGTTCTGATACCCCTAGCCTGAGGCAAAACGCCCCAAGAGAAAATATCACCCCAAAAATTCAAATTTCCTGCCGGTGGTTCTGAAGTCTTCTCAGTTTTTCTTCTCTGCAGGCTGAGATTATGAAATAATGCAGCAAAGTTTTTACACGTCTTTATTTCAAGCACCGTTTGAAAAACCCGACCTGTCGAATAAGAACCTTTGAGGTAAGGACTTCAAAGATCTCACAGCAGCCATCAGCTACTTCATAATGCAAGGATGAGACATGTTTATATACGTTCATATTCTTTTACAGATTCAGAACATGCAGATTTTGACTTCAAGATTCCTCCTCATAAATGTTGTATCAAAAATTAAATTTTTATGTCTCCTTAAAAAAAAAACCCAAAAAAACACCACAGCTCTCTCTCCTTTTAAGACATGAGATCAGATAGGTCCAAATGAAGACCGCGGGGACGTCTGACGCCGGATTATCTAATAGCTGCTTAGCCTAGCACTTCATTTCGGAAACTTTCAAAAGCAGCGCCATCCCATAATAAGTAAGAATTTTTTAAAGAGTTGAATTCCGTTTTTTTGTTTGCTTTGTTTTCTCTGCGATCTTTTAGGGGTGACCTCAGGTAACAGTCGCCCGTTTCGATGTAGTTTTTGTCGGCTCAAGAGCCGAGGTTTAATTCCATGTTGCGTTACATCGGAAACGTCACGAGAACGCAAAAATTTAACTCTAAAATCTTATTCAATCATCATCACCGCCATATCCAACGCCGCTTATCCTTCATGCTAGCAGTTTTATACTATAGACTTAGCGCGAGGAAGAACTGGAATCATTTTGGTAAAGGTCGGTCGTATGCTTCCAACACTAGAGGGAGCTTTACCCGAAGCGGTTTTGGGTCGGATTTAGTCAATTTTTTTGCATATGAATCATTGAAGAAGATTTATCTGATATATATCTTATGAGAAATGCCATTTTTCCGACATAACTTCTTAGGCGTTGGTCTGATTTAGTCAACATTGTGGGAATTTATGAATCGATTCCAGATTTATCTTTAAGTATCATGTTTTACTCCAATAATTAATTGTTTTTTTGTTTTTTTTTGACAAAAACTTTTTTTTTTTAGCCATAACTTTCCAACCGTTGGTAGATGAATCTACTTGATCTGGTGAATTTCATATTTTTAAACCTGTATTTTATGTTTTACCCACTAGGGGGAGTTCTCCTCTGTAACGAAAAACATTGTTTTTCGGACAAAACTTCACATTTAATTTGATTAAAGGAGATCTTTCTTGTTTATATAATATTTTACTGCAAAAGTTCATATCTTAGTCATAATTGGAATCTTTTTGTAATAAAAACAGTCTCTCGGACAAAACGTTTAACTTTTAACTCTTAAGAGTTAAATCAGAGGGATAGCTTGTACATTGCAGGGGATTGGGGGGCTTTAAGTTAGTTTAGTTTTTAGGGCATCTACATTCAAAAACACTTCCATATGCTATAAATGTAACTTTTTTTAACATCTACACAACCACTAGGGGGCGGTGAAGATATTTAAACCAGTATTAGCGTTTTTCTGCTGCATCACCAGAAGTTAGCGGATACGTCAGAAAAACGCCAGAACCAGAACCAGAACCAGAAATCAAAGCTGCTTAAGTCTATGAGATTTTGATATTTCAGCATTATTATAGTGACAGATATATTAGTTACAGCCGCTACTTTGATATTTTATAGAAAAACACCAGAAAACATGTTGAGAATCGTGTGATAAATGAAGGATAAGTTATGTGGAACATAAAAGGTTGGTGGAAAACTTGGTTTTGTTTTTTTGTGAGTGTAGCTCTCCACTGTTTTACAAACAAATACACTATTTAGCTAATAACCTTTCATTACAAAAGGACATTTGATAAGTATTTCATGATGCATGTGATATAATAAGAGTGGGATTAGAATAAATAAAGCGACATGAAAATGCAAAATTCTGTAAAACAGAATAAAATAAATAAATTAAAAAAATCTTTGTTCATTAGTTTCAAAATCCCTGAATTTGATCCACAAATATCCCTGCAGCGAGCGCCCTGAAACATCAGTCAGGGTAATTGTTGGTTATTGTCATCTGTTATTTATCACTGGAGCGTCAGAGTTGGGTCGAGGGGCGGCGGCTGCAGCAGGTTGAGATGCAGTTTTTGAATTGAACGTCCAGATGAGACCACAAGTGGACATACTGTCTCGCCACACAGACGACCTCCAGCAATTAGCTGATGTACGTACGTCACGGATGCGTCTGCATCCGCGCATGTGTGTGTGTGTGTGTGTGTGTGTGTGTGTGCATTATGAGGGATAATGGAAGGAAAAACACTCCCAGATGCAAGTGATGCAATTATAGCTCTGATTATCCGATTGGCTAATCTACAGGCCGGCTGGAGGCGTCCAAGGCAAACACACTATGAAGTGCACACACACATACACTCACACACACACACACACACACACACACACACACACACACACACCTGTGCACATGTGCTCATGGATGGATGCAGTACAGAAACACTGCGTTTGTCAGCAGGAGTGTTTTGAATCAATAAAGATTTGCATTTGTGTGTCCCGTGTACACATATTGTGTTATGTGCATGTGTGTGTGTGTGTCTGTGTGTGTGTGAGTGTGTGTGTGTGCGCGCCACATCACTTGACTGGCCCTGTGATCTAACCCACAATGACACTCCAACTCCGTCTGAATAGAGGTCTTGCTTTACGAGGACACGGCACCCCTGGGAGCTTCAACAAGGCCAGGCAAAATGTGTGCGTGTGCATGTGTGTGTGTGTGTGTGTGTGTGTGTGTATGCATTTCGTGTCCACATTTGTCTCCATGCAACATTTGTTGTACGCACATCATTAACGGTGCCGAATACACACCAAGTGTCAACTTGAATTTGCCAGTAGATGCTGCATCAAGTGCAGCAAAGACAGAAAATGAACCAGAGGTTTAAACGAGGTCAGGGTCTTAATAAAGGTTTATCTTATCCCAACTTATCTTATCTCAACTTATCCTATCTCAACTCAACTTATCTCACCTTATCTTATCCCAACTTATCTTATCTTATCTCAACTTATCTTATCTTATCTCAACTTATCTTATCCCAACTTATCTTATCCCAACTCAACTTATCCCAACTTATCTTATCTCAACTCAACTTATCTCAACTTATCTTATCTTATCTCAACTTATCTTATCTTATCTCAACTTATCTTATCCCAACTTATCTTATCTTATCCCAACTTATCTTATCTTATCTCAACTTATCTTATCCTAACTCAACTTATCTTATCCCAACTTATCTTATCCTAACTTATCTTATCTCAACTTATCTTATCTCAACTTATCTTATCTCAACTTATCTTATCTCAACTCAACTTATCTCACCTTATCTTATCCCAACTTATCTTATCTTATCTCAACTTATCTTATCTTATCTCAACTTATCTTATCCCAACTTATCTTATCTTATCCCAACTTATCTTATCCCAACTTATCTTATCTCAACTTATCTTATCTCAACTTATCTTATCCCAACTTATCTTATCCCAACTTATCTTATCCCAACTTATCTTATCCTAACTCAACTTATCTTATCCCAACTTATCTTATCTCAACTTATCTTATCCCAACTTAATTTATCTCAACCTATCTTATCTTACTTATACAAGGAAATATTATAGCTCCAACATGTGACAGCTTCAGAACCTTTGAGGCTGGTGGTTCTGGAGGTGTCCTGCCAGAACCGCATTAGCCTGAGTATGAAACATCCACCAATCAGCCATAACATTAAAACCACGACATCCCTGTGATGCACTGTGTGTCTTCTCACATCATTCTCTCGGAACCAGCAACTAAACAGAACTTTCTCAGCAATTTGTTGTTGCATCCATGATCATGGTACTGGTCAACCAGTCGCCCGTCTTTAGACGACTTTAGTAAGTTTTAATCACCGCAGAGGAATCACAACATTTTTGGTGCCTCTTCAAAAAGTCATCGCAACCCGACCCCGGATGATCGGGAAAAAATGGATTGATGGGTGCAACTGCAGACCAGCAACATGCAACAAGGAGACGTGAAGAGTCAGGCGTCTCGTTCAGCCGCCATAGTGGTCATCACTAAGTCAAGAATACCCACTACAAGTGGTTATAATGTTTTGACCAACTTCCTGCAAAAACAAGCTTTAGGTGTGAATGTGAGGGTGAACGATTGTCTGTCTCTGTGCCGGTCCCGGTTTTGAACTGGCAACCAGTGTCAGCTGTCCGTTGATCCGATTTGGTGAAAATTTTATGAATATCATATTTTACATCTGTAATCCTTACTTTCCCCACCAGGGGGCAGCTCTTGGACACAACTACACATTTACTTTGACGGGTTCAATCAGGTGGATTTGCTTGCACAATGCAGGGGATCGGCGACTTTTATTTTCCGGGGATATCCCCTTGCTGTGGGGAATGTCAGCAGAGTGTCTGCATTGACAGAGGGTCCGTTCCTGGACAGGGACGCAGGGAAAAGTTAAAGACACGGGACCCCTCGTGTAAGAGAGTCTGAGCACAACTGTTTATAGCTCTGACTGCTCGCTGCCGGGCTGAGACGCTTTATTGTATAATGCGAGAGAGAAGTGAACAGACGTATGGACAGATTAAGATTCTGCTCATCCATGCTGCCCCCTGTCCGGGCCAACCGGCCCCTCCCTCCGGCCCCTCCCTCGGCCCACCTCTCACCGAGCATATTTTGGAGCAAAAAACACCATTGAATGGAGTAACAAGGCAATCCTTGTCCAAGGCCACCAAACCTCATTTGGACGGCCAGCGGGGGAAGCCACTGAGTGTGTGTGTGTGTGTGTGTGTGTGTGTGTGTGTGTGTGTGTGTGTGTGTGTGTGGGCGTGTGTGTGTTTTTGTGACTTTATGAGCCCGTGTGTACAGTAGTGGCCAGGCCAGGTTAAAATTATTTGCTGCTGCCTTTCAGAGGCGAGCTGTGGAGACCTCTCTCTCTCTCTCTCTCTCTCTCTCTCTCTCTCTCTCTCTCTCTCTCTCCCTCGCTGTGGGAGCTCCTGGCACAGAGCCACATTCACGCTGCGTGGAGACAAACATGACCGTCGCACGAGCCGTATGCAAATGCTTCCAGAGTTTCCTCAGCCGTGGATGCATGTGAGATCTCAGAGCGACGGTGCGTTTAAAGACCGACGGAGAGGTGGAACACAGGGACCAGATAGTTGTGCTGTTACTGAGCTTGGCAGCCGTTCTCCTGTCACTCCCCCTCTTTTTCTAACCCTCTTCACCAAATCTCTCAACACTCCTTCCCCTCCCCTCACTCCCTCGGTGCTCCTCTCTCACGCAACAGCTCCTGCATTAGGTCCCCTCAAGCTAGTTTGTTCCCAACCTCCTCCTCCTCCTCCTCCCTCCCTCCCTCGCTCTCTCTCTCTCGCCCTCACTCACTCACTCATACTCGATGGCTGCTCAAGGGCTGGATGCAGCCTGAGCTTATTTTCTTTCGATGGTGTCTTTTTTTAACCCATCTTTCCTTTCGGCGTGTTTCTACCTTTGCTGTTTTTCTCATGGTTTCTTTTTGAATGAAATGATCCATTCATGAAAGCGAGAGCTCGCCCCATTGCCAACCCGGGCCCGGACACGACGCTTCCAAACCTTCTAGCAGCGCTTCTGCTGGAAGCTTTTCTTCCAGCAGAAGACAGGAAGACAAGGAGATGAAGAGTCCCTCAAAGGAGGACAGTCAATATTTCATGTGAGGAGACATTCCACTCATGAATTTGGATTCATCTGCAGTTTTTGCATCGCATTAACACCAAGTTTAAATCTATTATAGGTGAAAATGAATCATCAAACATATTCCTCCCTTTTCCCGTTGGTCGCACACTCTGCGGATTCACAAGATATATCACAATAAGACCGACAGGGACGTCATTCGTCGTCGTGTTTGTTTTTCTTCTGAAGTCACGTTTGCTCACGTGAGTTTCTGTGAGATCTCGTTTCTACGATATATTCTTGTTATCTGGGACGTCCTCGCTTTGGCCTAGTGAAGTGTTTAGAGGGTAATATCATTCCCTTAGAAAAAGTGTTCCCTCGTCTGTGGAATGCCCTCCCTGACCATCTGAGGGCTCCACAGACGACTGACACATTTAAAAAAAGGACTTAAAACTTTCCTTTTTTAGCAGAACCTATAACTTTAATTAACATTGATGCTTTTTGGTCATGTTTTTATATAGTTATTATTATATTTTTCATTGATGCTTTTATCTGCTTTTACGTTGTCGCACTTTGATCTAAATGTAAAGCGCGTTATAAATTAAATGTATTATTATTATTATTATTATTAATAATAATAATAACATAAAATCAGACTGATTTTCATTTTACATACATTATATTGGTAATATTGTGCTGTAATCATATTTAGAACAGAAATCACACAATTCCATGTTGTTTCTTTCCATCGTGGGGAATGTAGTTCAGCCGATGTGTACGTGTGATTGTGTGTATACGTGTGTGTGTGTGTGTGTGTGTGTGTGCCTGAAACTGTGAAAATAAGCATTATTGGGAGAATAAGTAACATACCTATATAATAAAGTGTATAATAAAGTGATTCACATTCACCCTCATGGAAAAGGTTGTTTCAGTTATACTGGCGTGTCATGAATTTGTTAGAAGTAAATAAAACTCCTTCTTACTGTCGATGAAGGTCTGAGAAGCCACAAGGCCAGTCAGTCAGCCAGAGAGAGAGAGAGCGAGAGAGAGAGAGAGAGAGAGCTCTGGAAGCTGGAACAGGCTGTGCCTCCCTGGAAATTTATGAGAGAATGCGGGCTTTCCCTCAAATGGAGATCTGAGCAGGTCTCTGCTCCCCTCCTCTTCTTCCCTCTCACAGATAGAGTGTATGAGGATGATGAGACGCTGGAGCGTATTATGCAACAGGCTCTAGCCTCTAAAGTATGACCTCCTTCTAACAAAGATTTCAGAATTACCAGAAAGCTGACTCGTCCCTCGTACCATGTTTTGATAAAAGAAGTCACATGTCGCTAATATTGTGTTATTACTGTGTAATAGCAAAAGACAGACGACGACATGATTAATTATTAAAAAAAAACTAAAAAAAAACCTTACAATGTCGATGCTTTTTTTAGACAGTCTATAAATAGCTGTTTTTATCTGGTGGACCAACTGCTTCTCAAATCTATCTGACTCAAAAACATTCAGCGAGGATTGTTCCCCTGCAAAATCCCCATTCCTCCGAGACCCCGGCTGAAGCAGAACAACTTTTCCCAAACACGAGGCCACTGGGCGGAGTTAGAGCGGAGAGATGGCCGATCCTCCGATATGAACACGCCATTAAACTTTACTGAGGCTAATTCTTTCAGTGCAACACCAAAAACAAATCCTGTTCACCTTCAAATGAAAAAAGAAAATAAAGACCTAAAGCCATGGAGCTGAGCCAAAGTTATTTGCTAGCGTCGCATTCGGCACCGCGTCTGTCTTGCCTCTGGCTCGGCACGCTGCACCAGCCCGCTTTATAAATACTGCAAAAGCCACGCTTGATGAAAAACCTCCACTTTTCTCAGGTACGCGTCATTATCTCCAGCAGAGGGTAAACGCTGCCGACAACTCTGAGTGTTTGTGTGGGAGAGAAACTCTGAGGGAGAATGAAAGATAGAAGAATGTAGAAACTGGTTAAATTATTACCTATAAAAGCCTGATATGTGACACCTCAGGTGAATCCATGCAGGTGACGATGGAGAAAAGGTCATTGATGTGAAATATGTTCCTCAAATATAGAATTATTCTGACGGCATTCTTTCTTTCCCAACTTTAGCGTCAGATTCCCAAAAGGGGTCGGTTATTTTGATATCCCAGAACATTCCTGTACTGATTAAAAACAGTAATAGCAATCAATCATTCCGTCCTTCAACACGTGATAAGTCTGAATTAACCACGAGACCACCGCTTCTAACGTTTTCTATGACGACACACCGTCATCGTTAGCGTACGATCGTGCCGCTGTCTCTTCAGATGTGACCCTCGCCAATCATCTAGTTCTCTCATGTTTCGGGTCAGAAAACATGCCCCCGCCCCACTTTCGCACAGGATCCATCATCTTCATCATTTATTAGTCCCAGCAGAGTCATCAGTCACCACCACTATCCAGACTCCAGTGCTGCTAATCTAATGAAAGCATGACTTTGGACCCCAGAGGGTTAATGTTGTGTATTAATCCAGTGTGTTTTCACTCATAATGCCTTAACTAGGGAAAGCTGCCCACTGGCTCAGTGCTTTGGAGTTTGACGCCCTCCTTTGTCTCCTAGCATCATATCTGGAGTCGGCGTTGGGCTGTAGTAGTTTGAAGAGGGAAAAAGGAGTGACTCAGGAGGTGGATGGCTTTAGCAGATGATTTACCCAAGAGACTGTCCTCATAGGGTCGATACTGGACGTCGTATTTTTGACACTAGAAAGACATTCTAGATTCTCCGATAGCAACAAGTGAGCTAAGAGGTGTCAATCTGGAACTTCATCACTAAATACCACCAAAATGATTGATGTCTTCTGGCGAGAGAAGCAGTCCAAGGTAATGGATGACTTATGGGACCATGTAGAGGATCCGCCTCCAAGTATGTTAGTTTGTATGCGTCAAACCAAAACATATAATCACAGTATTAATATCCTAGAGGGGAGCAAAAACTAAATTCCAGTGCAGGTTTACGACAAGAAGACAACTTCCACCATGGCCAAGTCATTGTTTGGCGATCGAATAAACTGACTGATGTGAGGGCGCCTGAATACTGCTATACTGACCAAAACTGGAGAACACATTTTTGATAATTGAAATGTTAAAAAAAATTAACTCAGTGTGTAAAATCAAAAGAAACATGAAAGTCTTATGAAAGATTTCAAAGCCTAAATTTGAGATATTATGGCCTCAAAACTTTTCTAAATAAAGCTCCCCCTGGTGTCGGAAATATACAAACTGTATTCAGTTCTTCCTTTGCACAAGGATCTATGTGGGTATAAAATTTGAAAATGATCCACTAAATATCCTTTGATGTCCGAAAAACTTTGTTTTTCCCCCCCAGTGAGTAAAATCGGAAATATTAGTGTAAAACTTTATATTTACATGATGGATCTCTTTGAGTCGATTCATACGCACCATATTTGGTGAGTGAGTGAGATACTAAGCAGGCGAGTGAGACACCGAGTGATTGAGTGAGCGACAAAGTCAAGAAATCGGATAAACAGTTGAAAAATGATGGCTCTGAAACTTTTGGAGATTTAGCTCCCCCTAGTGTCGTAAATATACAACCAACCTTTCCTAAAATCAATCCAATTCTTCCTCATACCAAGACCCATGTTGTTATGAAATTTGAAAATGATCCATTTAAGAGTTTTCGAGTTATCGCGTTAACACGAAGGGTCGGCGGTGTGGTGGAGGCGATACCGTAATATCCGTTCTTTTCAGGAATATAATTTAAGCGGCTTAAAAAAGTTGGAGGAAAAAGAAAGTTGAGTAAAGCAAGGACCAAAACTGAGTTAAAAGGACACAATTTTACACTTACATGTCCAATTTTACAACTGCAATAGGAATGGATGTGTAAAAAAGTATAATTTGATTAAATTGAGCCTTTGTTTTTCTCCCTCTCTCTCTCTCTCTCTCTCTCTCTCTCTCTCTCCATCAATCTCCGCCTGTCACTCACTGGACCTACTGATCACATGGCGAGGACGGGCCACGGGAGGACAAGCTGTCCTCAGCATCTGGTCAACTGTGAAGCTGAGTCTCAAAGTTCCATTTGTCATCAGTCCTGTTCCAGACGTGACGGATTTGAACGACTAATGAAGCTGTTCTAACAGAACAGATAGTCCACTCACTCGCCGTTCCCAGGATACCAATTAGCTGTGAACAACCCGGCCTCCAGAGTCAGGCGGCTGATGTGGGATCAGCTGCAGCGGGGGAATCAGAGAATGTAGAAATCTCAGGGATGGGACAATCTCGGTGTGTAACTCTGGATCAGGACGCTCTGGAAGGGAAACGTTTTGAGCTCTCGGCCCGCCGGTGACTCATCGTCTCGTTACAGCATCTCTGAAACCTCGGCTAAACTGCTAAAAACCCCGACAAGGGGGACAATAAGTCCATAAAAGACTTTATCTATACTGATATTATGACCCGCAGCAGAGCAGCGTTATTACTCTAAAGAAATCCAAAGTACACCTGTTAGTATACATCCGTGTTTTCCTTTATAATATTTGCTCCTATTTCTTCATTTCTCACGTTGGGCGTTAGATAAGATCGGAATAATAAAAAATTAAAAAAACACGGGCCAAAGACGGATTACGACACGCAGCAGTCGGACACCAGAAAACGTGTCTTTGCATGGAAACAATTATTCAAACAGTGATAACGTTTTGTAGAGAATCAGAACATATTCAGCAATCAGCCATAATATTATAACCACCTGCTTGATATTGAGTAGATCCCCTGTTCTCTGAAGCACCGTGGGTTCTGACACCTTTCTATCAGAACCAGAATTAACTTTATCAGCAATGTGAGCCGCAGTAGTTCTTCACCCCCACACTCACCAGTGACCCTGTTGAGAGTTCACCAGTTCACCCTCCTTGGTCCACTTTGGTAGGTACCAGCGACCAGAGTCAGTCACAAAGAGCTTTCATGGATATTTGTATGATATGGAAAAGAGAACGACTGAGCGAGTTAGTGAGTGAATGACTGAGTGAGCGAGTGAGTGAGAGAGTGAGTGGGTGAGTGGGTGAGTAAGTGAGTGAGTGAATGAGTGAGTGAGATAGTAAGTGAGTGAGTGAGTAAGTGAGGGAGTGAGTGGTTAAGTGACTGAGTGAGTGAGCGAGTGAGCGAGTGAGTGAGTGAGTGAGTGAGTGAGTGAGTGAGCGAGCGAGTAAGCGAGTGAGTGAGTGAGTGAGTGAGTGAGTGAGTGAGTGAGTAAGTGAGTGGGTGAGTAAGTGAGTGAGTGAGTGAGTAAGGAAGTGAGTGAGTGAGTAAGGGAGTGGGTGAGTAAGTGAGTGAGTGAGTGAGTAAGGGAGTGAGTGAGTGAGTAAGGGAGTGAGTGAGTGAGTAAGTGAGTGAATTACTGAGTGAGCGAGTAAGTGAGTGAGTGAGTGAGTGAGTGAGTGAGTGAGTGAGGGAGTAAGTGAGTGAATTACCGAGTGAGCGAGTGAGTGAGTGAGTGAGTGAGTGAGCGAGTGATTGACTGACTGACTGACTGATTAAGCGAGTAAACGAATGTGGAATGCCCTCCCTGACCATGTGAGGGCTCCACAGACGACTGAAACTTTTACAAAAGGTCTTCAAACTGTCCTTTTTAGCAGAACCTATAACTTTAATTAACATTTCTGCTTTTGGGTCATATTTTTATATCATTATTATTATATTTTTTATTGATGCTTTTATCTACTTTTACCTTCTAGCACTTTGAGATCCAAATGTAGAGTGCGTTATAAATTTAATGTATTATTATTATTATTATTAGTATAGTATAATAGTATTTTGCTAAATCGACGTCTGAATAAAGTTATTAAATGAAGTAGATGAAGTGATTTAAACCCAGTATTCATTTTTTTTTTTTTTTTTTGAGTGTAACACAGGAGGAGGTTCTTTTAAGGACGGGTATCAGATCGGGCTCCATCATGCACAGAGTCTGGGAACACGTGCAACACTCCAGTGGTCAGCACCGTCGATAAACAGCAGCTCTCAAAATATTTAGATGTGACCTCACACCTATGAATCCACGTGCTCGCTCTCTCTCTCTCTCTCTCTCTCTCTTTTTCCTTTCTCTCTCTCTCGCTCTCGCTCTCTCACACACACACACACACACACATATTCTTAGCCACACACCAACATGGCATGCTAAGTGCTTCACCCATTTGCTTATCAGTAGCACAAACAGTTTGTTCACTCAAAAAAATGTTGTGTTAGATTCACTTAATCCAGATACGTCAACGTCTCCCTACGAGCAGAGTTGTGTCGGAACCAAATTAATAACCTTATTAAGATGAAGAATAAACTCTGACTCTATTGGATAACTGCAGCTTTATCTGTTGAACCCGGATTACGAGCATCAAGCTAGCAGAGCCGAGCAACATAAATTTAACAAAATGTTTTATATTAGAAAAAAATTCCAAAAACACTAGTGGTTGTTTTTCAGTCTAGTGAAACCACTGAGAAAATAAAAAACATTCAGTCTTACCTGATTCTTACCGTTTTTTTAATATATATATATATATTGTTCACTTTCCCAAGATTATGAGTTGTTGAATTACATAAACGTACTTATTTCATATATTCCCAATCATATTAATATATATATATACGTGTTAGTTTTTCAAACTTAGTCCACTTTAGAAGGTGAAACTTAAAGTCAGGATTTGTTAAAGCCACAGAAGCGGATCGATTTGACAGAATTTAACAGCATTGAGTCAATCCTACAATCTGAAAAAACCCATTTATAATGTCTTAGATTATCGGCTGTTTGAAAGTTTAATTATAATAAAAGAAACAGCATTCAGTAGAAAGGATGTTTTGAGTTAATACCAACATTTTATTTAATCCAAATTGACCAGATTATGTTGTATTTGCTTAATCCGGTCATGTTGGTTGGCACTAAATTGGATTATTTTTAGTCATTTTTATTTTATTTTAAATATAGTTATTAAATTATTGATATATCTGGATTAATTAAATTATACATATTATTTTTATTATTATTATAATTTATTTTAAATTTAATTAAATTTTTTTTAAATTTGATTAAATTTTTTTTAAATTTAACACAATGAGTCGAATTAATAATAATAAATTAATAATAATTAATCGGGGGGGCTTCTAAACACAAATAAGTAATCTGCATGAGCTGTTTAACTCAATAATGTAACGATTTTAACCATTTTTATTATAATATATGCGCCTTAGCTCTTTAAATTTATCCCCCTTGAGTCCAAAACAAAAAAAAAACGTGTAAAACCAACTAAATAGAATTGATTTGAAGCAACTAATCAGGTTAACACACCAACAAAACCGCATATTAAGTTGATGCTACTATAAAACACGTAGTTAGCCAGACACTTAAAATCCAGGTTTAATGATGATGATGATGAGGATGACGCAATCACTGAGGATAATTAGTAGTCCGTTACATTACGTCATAATGAGGTTATTAAGTTATAATTACACGACTCGGTTGGCTGGAAAAACATCTGGTGGAATTCCATTCAAGAACTTTTTTTTTTTGGAGTGTAACACATGAGGAGGTTCGCTGATTGAAATAATAAATCATCCCGGTGATTCTGGTTCGGTTCGGTGCCGTGCATGAAGGCGTGCGTAAAGCTGTCACGCGCGCCATCAGCGACGGGGAAAAGACGCCAAATCTCTTCCCGTTGATACTTTAAAGGTCCGCGAGGTGATAAAAGGTTCTGGTTTGGGTCTTACCTGGTCCCGCGGAATGCAGGGCAGCGAAGTCCGGCGGTGGGACCTGCTGTTGCTCTGAACGTGAGCCATCATCTCCGAGGACGCTATGGAGCTGGACCTCCGTCTCCTTCTGAAGACAGGGATGTCCTCCTCCTTCGCCCCGGTCACAGAGCCACAGCACCCCGTCCCGCTGGTCCCTGAGGCCGGCAGGAGCCGGTCAGCATAACTCGCAAGCAAAACCCCCAGCAGCCCCAGCAGGTAGGCCAGGTACGGTCTCCAGCCGGCCCGAACCCTGTCCAGAGAGGCGAGCGAAGCGGCCCTGATGACGCCGATGAAGACCAGGAGAGGCACTCCCTGCCGCAGCCGGACGACCAGCAGAGCCCCGCAGCCCAGGCAGCTCAGAACCACCAGGGTGGCGGAGGCGGACAGCAGCTGGTCCTCGGCGCCGCGCAGGAGCGACTGCGCCGCGGCTTCGCCCGAGTGACACACCAGCAGCAGGAAAAACGCGCTGTGGACCGGAACCCCGCAGCGAATCAGAATCAGTCCGACCCAGAAGAAGGCACACACCAGAGTGAACGCGGGCGACACGCAGTAGCACGCAGTGACGAGCAGCTCCGACACCGAATGTAGACCGGAACCGTCCGGGTCGCCGCTATTTCCGCTGCTGCTGCCGCTGCCTGCATCCCAGTCCACCGATCTGAGCAGCAGAGCGAGAATAACGGACACGGAGGCGACGCAGACCGCGGCGGACGCTCTCCGGCAAGTCCATGTCACGACTGGTCTGAGCCAGGACCGGCTCTCTGCGTCCCGGTACAACGGTGTGACACATGTCCTCACGTAGCCGTTGCGCTCTAACGCCGCCCGCGGATGTTTCTCGTGCGCGCTCCTCGACGAGCCCCGGTCGGTGTCTGCCTCCAGGGCCATCGCTGTCGGGGGAACCGGATCAAAGAAAGTATTGGGTTTGGAGTCCGTGACTTCTTACATCCTCCACCTGGAACCTCACATGTCCTCTCCCGCTCCTGCGCGCGCCTCACTATCAAGAAGTTACGCACGAGTCCGAAACTAGAAGGTCAATAAGTTTCAACATCAGTGAAAAGAAAAAAGTTCCAAACTCTGAGTTTCAGAACTTTTCTGTAAGTTCTGTGGTTCAGAACTTTCCCGTTTGTTCCAATTTTGAAGTTACCACCTAGTGAACCAAAAACAACCCCTGGCGTTTCACTGCCTCCCCTCTCTCTCTCTCTCTCTCTCTCTCTCTCCCTCTCTCTCTCTCTCTCTCGCCTCAGCTCACTCTCTCTCTCCCTTTCTCTCTCTCACCCCATCTCACTCTCTCTCGCCCCTCTCTCTCTTTCTCTCTTACCTCAGCTCACTCTCTCTCTCTCTCTCTCTTTCTCTCTCGCCCCCTCTCACTCTCTCTCGCCCCCTGTCACTATTTCTCGCCCCCTCTCACCCTCTCTCTCGTTTTCTCTCAACCCCTCTCTCCTTTCACTCTTACCCCATCTCTACTCTCTCTCGCCCCCTTTCTCCTCTCTCTGTCACCCTCTCTTCCCTTCTCCCCCACCCCCTCTCTCTTGCCCCTGTCACTATCTCTTGCCCCCTTTCACTCTCTCACCCTCTTTCTCTCACCCTCTTTCTCTCTCTCTCTCTCTCTCACCCCTCCTCCCCCCCCCCCTTCTCTCCCAACACTCCTAAACTCAACACAAATAATGTGTTGAGTTTACTTTATCCAGATATAGACAACATTTTACAAACCTACAGTTTTATTTCACTAACATTTCTGAGACGTACAACCAACATGATTATATTGAGTAATGGCGGCGTTATCCTTTAAACCTGGATTATGAAAGTCCATCTAAATAAACGGAGTTATAATAATTGATCAAGCTGATATTTAGATTTCCCTTCAGAACTGTGTTTGTTCTGTTCTACAGGACTTTGGACCCACTTCATGTACTGTTCTGATCGTGTGATTCACTCCAAAGTGTTAAGTTGATTTAAATCAATCGGGTTATGTTGGTCTAACAACTAACAGGAGTTATTTTATGTGATTTCATCATAATCTCTCCAACATGGATTATGAGTCTCCTGCCAATTTAATGGCCAACATCCATTTTACATAATTCAATTTCTTTTAATCATCTTCACCATGTTTATTTTGTTCTACAGGAACTAATCTAGGAGAAAATTCAACGTACTGACAGAACCTATGAGGTTCTATCATGTTTCGCTGGTTTGACTGGTTTTAATTTTAAATCAGAGCTGCTGAAGTGGATTACGTTAAAAAAAAAGAAAAAAAAGAAAATAGGAATTTATTCATTAAACCTAGTAAAAGCAAATTTACTGAATCAAACAACTGACAGAGTTCACTTTTTTCAATGTAAAAGCCTTAAATGCTTATTTATTATTATTTCGATAAGAACATAACTAGCATCATAAATCTAACAAAATGTTATTTATTCCGTTCAGTTTTGATTGATGTGATTCACTCAAAACGGTTAAATTGAGTCAAATCAATTAAGTTTAGTTGGTCTAAAAGGTTTTTCATTTACAGTTAGATCTACTAAAGTGGATTAGGTTTTAAAAGCTGATAGAATTTATTAAATAAACCTGGTAAAAGCACATTTATCGACTGAAACGGCTCGCAGAGTGGACTTTTTTTCAGCGTCTTCGACTCTTCATCCTCCTGCGCTGCGTTCTTCATCGGGCTGCAGCTGGAGCCTCGCGGCGGACGGATGAGACTCGGCTCCTCGTAGATGGATGGCGTGTTTACAGTGAGATTTCCTGGCTTGTTCTGGAATATCATCCTGTTACTTAATCCTATAATACATCTAGGAGGAACTCCAGTCGTCCAGGGACCAACAACTGATTCTTTTAATACACTGTTTAAAATCAGCGTCAAACGGAAAAACAAAGAGCATCACTTTGATTTTTGTTCTGGATTAAATATCAAATCCCACCATCCTGGGTTTCAGCCTGGACGGGGAAGTTAGACGGCTTCACCTGTCTGACCTACAGGCTCTGGAGTTTCATCCTTTCATAGGAAGTTTCTCATCTAACATCTTTTTCTGCAGGAATCCCAGGTAACAGGTAACACAACTAGTAAATGAAATACAACTTAAGTTAATAAGTTAGACTAAAAAAACCCACTTAATTTCATCAAAGAATGATTTCTACAGTGTTTGATTTCAATTGATTTTCAAATTTTTTTCACGATTGTACCTTCAAAAAAAAAAAAGGAAAAATTCAAAAAACACAAAAGAAACATTTTTTTATTAGTGCATAAATCTGACCCTATTTTCATTCATTTCGTTTTGGAAAAATAGTATAAAAAGAGAATTTGGTGATTTAAGAAAAAATATTTTCCCTGGTGACACAATTAAAATAAGTAGTGATACTTATTTTAATTGTGTCACCAGTGAAGATATATATATATTTTTCCACAGTGTAATGTGCGATTCACTCAAAACCATGACGTTTGTTTTGGTCCAACAAATCTTAATTTTAAGTTACACCGACTAAAGTTGGTTTAGTAGAAACAAAAAACAGATTTTTGTTCTTTAAATCTGGTGAGAGGACATATTTGAATTAAACTACTGGGAAAAGTGGACTTTTTTTTAAGTGGACTTTGCTGAGATGGTCCTCCTGTGTACCTGTGTGGTCCATCTTCTCACCAGGTGTCTCCGGTGGAGGTGAGGTCATGTGACTCAGGTACACCTGAAGTTGCTCAATGTCTTCCTGGATCCATAATCTTCATTTGTGTTCGAATAATAATAATAATACATTTAATTTATAACGCACTTTACGTTTGGATCAAATCTCAAAGTGCTACAAAGTAAAAGCAGATAAAAGCATCAATAAAAAATAAAATAATAACTATATAAAAACATGACTAAAAAGCAGCAATGTTAATTAAAGTTATAGGTTCTGCTAAAAAGGAAAGTTTTAAGTCCTTTTTTAAAATGTGTCAGTCGTCTGTGGAGCCCTCACATGGTCAGGGAGGTGAAAGTGTGTCTCTGACTTTTTGTCTTTGTCAATATTGTCAATATTATTCCTTTATGCTCTTTGACTATGTAGGGACGACATCTGTTCTCTGGTCCCATCGTCATGGTGACACCTTCATCCTTCTTCTTCTCCAAAGGCCTCCTTCAGATTTCTCCCACTACTTTTCCCTCTTTTAAAATCTTTTTTTTTTGTTTTTTCCACATAAACCCGAGGGTTTAAGGACAGAATTCTTCTAAGATTGTGATTTGTAGTATGTTACATAAACAAAAAAATCTAAAATGTCTGAATTTCTGACGAAGGAGATCGAGTGAAGTTTGTTTTTACGTCAGAAATAAGTAAGTTTTTAAAGATGGTGTAACTTCAGAACACACTTTTATTACTGTGGTTTTTACGCAACATGGACCAGAACCATCAGTGTCACCAGGACATAAATCTCACGTCTTGGTCGTCCCATGGTCACAGACTCTGAGCGTATGCCGGTTATGAAACGTTCCTTCTGGTTCCGGCTGACTGGATCTTTGCTTCAGAATCTTTTCTATCCAGGCCCGTTCTCCTGAGTGCCATAAATAATTCCACAGTCACGGGCCTCAACACTCCGATGGTACAATCCACGGTGAAGAAAAGGAGCAGGCCCGGGGTCCGGATCGGCCCAGTCTTTGCAGAACACCAGAACTATCACTCCCTCCATCGCGTTTTGGCAAAGCTAGCCGTGATAATAACATCGGTTGACCTTTGTGCCGAGAGATGTTTTCCAGACACCCTCCTCCAGCGTGTGGAGGAAGTGTCGTAACGCCGTCATTTATCACGGAGAAGTGCTTCACAGAACTGTGTGTGTGTGTGTGTGTGTGTGTGTGTGTGTGCGTGTTTCATTCTTGGCTCTGCTCAGGTTATCTGCTTGTGGCCGCTGACACCACCACACTCATACATCCTGATTGTATATATTTATACTCTCATCATGTGTAAACCTTCTGCTTTCTGTGCTGACGCCTCAGAACGGACGACAGGAGGCATCGGCTTACAGCGGCGAGTCTTCCTGTAAGCTGACGTAGCCGTGGTATTTAAGACTCTTGTTATTGTTGTTGTCGGGGGGGAAAAGGCTTCGCAGAGACGAGGTTTCAGTCCGACCCGCATTCAGGCAAATATGGAAGAACATATTTTTTAGGAGTGCATTTCATTAAACCGACTGGGAATGTGAGAGAACTTTCACGACGTGGTGTTTTTGAAAAATACGTTTTGCATCATATCTTATCACGTCATGTCATGTCATTACATTACGTTACGTATCACATCATGTCATTTCATACAATGTCAAGTCATATCATATCAAATCCCATCATGTCTTACCATGCAATGTCATGTCATATCATATCACATCATGTGATATTATGCTGCAATGTCACGTGATATATCGCATCATGTCAAATCATGCAATGTCATGTCATATCATATCAAATCCCATCATGTCTTACCATCCAATGTCATGTCATATCATATCACATCATGTCATATCATGCAATGACATGTCATATCATGCAATGACATGTCATATCATTTCACATCATGTGATATTATGCTGCAATGTCATGTGATATATCACATTATGTCATATCATGCAATGACATGTCATATCATATCATATCACATCATGTCATATCATGCAATGTCATGTCATGTCTGGTGTCACCGGCTAACCCTGACAGTCATATCAAACCATATCTTATGTCAGCTTATGTGACGCTGACTTGACTTTGTTCACTTCTTAGTTCGACTGGCGAGCTGGAATCATGTGATGATCCGTAAAGAAGCGATTCGACGAGAGTTGTGGGCCTCCAACAACTTCTGAGTTCTCCTCTCTCCTTTTCAGCTCAGTCATGGAGATCATCCCCCACTCCGTTCCTTTCACACCTTTCAGGCTCACTCAGCCTCAATTACCCGCCCATCAACCGCTTCTACCCAACATCACGCTAATTAACCCGTCATCTCGCCGCCGTCTTTTCCGATGTGATTCCCTCCATCCGTCTAGTTCTTTCATGCTGCCGGTTCACACTTCCTCCACCTCCCCATCTCCGCCCGGTCCTCACAGATACATCCACATCAATCACAGTCTCAGCAGCGTCATCGGCCACCACTACCAATAGTATCCAGAATCCAAGGGGGTTATAACTCGCGCTGCTCAGAGCAACGACCCTTCATTAATAATCTTACGCTGGCCGAGAGGGAAGAACGCACTGCAAACATCAAATTCACAACTTGTGCACGCTGCAAAAGGCACAAAACAACCTAAAAGAAAAATGATCTGCAAAAGCCACAACACATTCAGAAAAAAAAATCTGCAAAAGCCAAAACACATCACATCAAGGAAAAAGATCTGCAAAAGCCAAAACACATCACATTAAGGAAAAAGATCTGCAAAAGCCCCAACACATTCAGAAAAGAACGATCTGCAAAAGCCACAACACATAACATTAAGGAAAAAGCTCTGCAAAAGCCACAACACATTTAGAAAAATGTTCTGCAAAAGCCACAGCACATCACAATAAGAAAAACAAACTGCAAAAGTCACATCATATTTTTAAAAAAACGATCTGCAAAAGCCATAACACATTTAGAAAAATTATCTGCAAAAGCCACAACACATTTAGAAAAATAGAGCTGCAAAAGCCATAACACATATCAAGAAGAAAAACTATCTGCAAAAGCCACAACACATTTAGAAAAACGATCTGCAAAAGCCACAACACATTCAGAAAAACGATCTGCAAAAGCCACAAAACAACTGAAGTGTTAACGAAGGACCCTTAAAAATGATGCATCCACGTACTTTTTTATTGCTTAATTTTTGCGTCAGTTTTGAGTTTATTTGTAGTTTTTTCACAATGTTGAATAAAGTTTTATTATTAGTCACATGACTGTATGACCCGGAAGTTAAGCGAAGCTACCACGGGTAACTAAAATATCATGAAATGTTTGTGTATTATATCTGGATGAAAAAAGAAATCAGGAAACCGAAAATGTAAAATAGATAATTAAATTTGAATTGTTTGAACTTAAAACACTGCAATTAGTTTTAACTTTAAATGTAAAGATCTACTTCACTTTTTGTTTGTTTAAAGTAAAGCCAATTAATTACATTTTACAATGCAGAAGTCATGTGACTTAGGACTTAAGTTTCAAGACTGTTAGTGAGAAAAGGAGTAATATTTATGTACACTGTAGAATTTAATACGTTTGCTTTACTTAAAAAGTTCACTAAGTAAACAGATCAAAAAATTGAAGGTTTTAAAACTAAATGCCGGATTTCTTCTCAGTTTCAGAATCTTAAAATCTATGATTTACTTTACTTGGAGGTTTTAATGCACTTTCCTGACTATTTTGTAAGTAAAGACAACTTAGTAAATTTTACAGTGTGTGACGTTATTGTCTACTTTATGATATTAAACCATTGAGTGACACATTGAAGAGCAAAGAGTTAAGAAATAACGCCACTGGGACCGTTATCCCGCAGGGTTCTGGCGGTAACTCTGGATGGAAATAAATGATCCGCTGTTTCGACCACGAAAGGAAACAGATGAAAGAAAAGAAGAAGTCCTCCAGAAGTCATGTGATGTCAGCTAAAACTCCAGCATCAGCACTTTTGTGGTTTTCTCTTTCAATGTAATTTACTGTTTTCTGCTTGTGTCAATATAAACTATGAGGCTGATCCAGTTTCAGTCACGCAACGCCCCGACCCCCGCCCCACACATGTAACGCCCCAACCACCGCCCCCACACATGCAACGCCCCGACCCCCGCCCCACACATGTAACGCCCCGACCCCCGCCCCACACATGCAACGCCCCGACCCCCGCCCCACACATGTAACGCCCCAACCCCCGCCCCCACACATGCAACGCCCCGACCCCCGCCCCACACATGTAACGCCCCAACCCCCGCCCCCACACATGCAACGCCCCAACCCCCGCCCCCACACATGCAACGCCCCGACCCCCGCCCCACACACGCAACACCCCGACCCCCGCCCCACACATGCAACGCCCCAACCCCCGCCCCCACACATGCAACGCCCGGACCCCCGCCCCACACATGCAACGCCCCGACGCCCGCCCACAAATGCAACGCCCCGA
>VRLP01004714.1:0-45268 GCA_009660295.1 Lophius piscatorius
CACTTCTGTAACCTATGCCCGGCTTTCCACTTTTCACGCACACGCACACACTCAGCAGCATCTCCAGCTTTCCCAGGTTTCAATAATGTGTGCCGCCCCCCCCCCCCCCCCCCCCCATTCCTTTCCCTGCTCTTTCTCTATCTGCACCAGCGGCCAACTGCCCCATTGCCAGCCTCCGCCTCCAACCCCCTCACCCGCCCACATTCTCCCCATCTCTTTGCAACAGCCCCAGACACATCAGGGATGCACACGAGCACATGCCCGGATGCTTGTTTCCACAAAGTTAGTTATATTGACTCACGTGTATGTGAGTCGCTTCAATGTGTGTGTGTGTGTGTGTGTGTGTGTGTGTGTGTGTGTGTGTGTGTGTGTGTGCAGTAACTTTGTTTACTCTCTCTTTTAGTCATTTTCCAGCCCGGCCTTCATTAGTGAATATTCAGCTCCAACAATGGCGACAACACCGAGGGAATGCCCAGCAAGAGGACTGGAGCTCCATCTCACTCTCTCTCGGCTGGTCTCCTGTGGGTCTTACCTGAGGGCTCGCTGCTCCTGTTGATGTAACCCCTGAGCCGGGTAAACCCGATCACACACATACTCACTGCACACGGGCACACACTCAGAACGCTTGGCATCAACCAGCTGAGTTAAGCTTAGCAGGGCTGTCTGCTAGGGGCGATAGAGGGGCTCCCGTCTGGCCCGTCTGATCTGTACGATTCACAAGGCCCAAACTTCAGGCTGCTCCCATGCCTGCCCGGCTATTGGACTGAACAGAAACACTAGGAGAGCATTGAGTGGAGCACATAACTGCCTTTCAAGGCCGAACCCATCTGACAAATGTCCGTACATCTAGCCCCTGCCCTAACCCTTCAGGAGGTATGCTCCATCTGACAAGGTTATGGAAAGTTGGAAAAGAAATCCAGGATCAAGTCAGCTACAAAACATAATGGCTTCATTCCAGGACCATGCGCCAACCTCCTGCTAAATTTAGATGAAATCCATCCAGTAGTTTTTGCTTAGTTCTCCTGACAACCCAACCGACCGACATGGCTGGAAACAGGATCTTCTAGGCAGAGGTTAGAGATAAAAGTTACTCATTAAAATCCGACAGCCGAGATTTCGGGATCCGCACAAAAAGGCCTTTTGCTTCACTGATGACGTTTTATATTTCATTTTCACTAGAGAAATATAAGAAAATAAGAAGCTTAAACAGCTTATTTAATCAGTTATTTTGTTGATATCAAGAATTGAGGCCCGTCCAGCAGCCATCAATCAGCTATACAGTTCAACTTGTACAAAGAAAGCCAAGCTTAGGTTATTAAACGTATTAATAAAAAAAAAAGACCGGTATGAACGGCGGTTGCAAACACTTTCAACAAAAGAGTGGAAGGCTCTCGAAAACAGCCGGACCTGGCCCTTTAAGAAGGTGGCCTTATGGGTATTGTGTACCGTGACTTATGGAAGTAGTATTTTTGCTGTTAGTGGGCCGGACTCTGTTTTTGTTACCAACCATGAGTCAGAGCTAAGCTAAGATAGCTAGCATGATAACAGCAGTCTCCTTCCTATGGTTTGTGGGGGCTGAGAAGCTGGAGAGGTAACACTCCGGGGGTGGGGGCGAAGAATATTCTACTACTGAGTGACTGTCAAATAGTATTATCCCTTGAAATGCCCGAGCCTTTTCAGAATGTGTCTGGTGTGGGGCCCAGTTAGGTAATACTTCTAGAACATATTGATCAGGGTCTGCTGACAGGTTCTGATGTTAGACCTGGAAATGCATCAAGTGGCTAATGAGCAGCTATTAGGCCCATCGATTTCCTAATTTCAATTGATAGCTAGCAGGGCAAAGCTGCTCGTCAATATTTGCATAACTAATACCCTGCAGCTTTACTTATCGAAAAATGAGGCCTCAATGAGTGGAGTAAGACAGAGAGAGAGAGAGAGAGAGAGAGAGTTGTGTTTGGAGAAAGAGAGGACTATCTAGAGCAACTATCACAACATCCAAATGTCAAGAGTTTATTCGTCTGTAAAGTGGCAAACCACCAATGGAGGCAATGCAATAACAACGAGATGTGACGCTGATGGCTGCTTGACGCCTGTGGCTGCGGCGGGTCAACAGGTCACATAAAATGAAGGGAAATTCTGTCAAGCTGAGCCAGATGTCCCGCGCGTGTGTCCCCAAGGAGTACGCGCATATTTATGTATGTGTTTGTATGTGCGCGCGTGAGGCTGTCCAATGAAGGAGCGGGTGGCTGAGCCAGTTTAATGTGTGTTCCCACGAGACCACACACACACACACACGTATTATACGCACCGTCGCTCATATATTACCCCCCATCCTTCCAGACGCGCTCTCCAAACAGCCTCATGTCAGCCGTCAATGCACCCTCAACCACAAACACATACGTACATCATGTGATGCTCACCTTGGTATCGTAGTGGTCAACTTTGCCATTATGACAAATCCTCTCTCTAACAGCCTGGGGATGGAGACAACATCTCTGACATTTACTCGTCTCCCCTCAACCTCTTCTATTGACTAAAGCATGAGGTACTAGAATAAAACAAGATATAGACAAACTAGATCTCCTCCAGCAGATTCATAAGTAACATATTTGGACTAAATTGGACCAGAGGTTAGGAGCAGATTTCTGAAAAAGTGTAAAAAACTCCCCCTAGTGAGTGAAATATGAACTATTAGAATAAAATATGATATATAAAAGATAAATCTCTTTGAGTTGACTTGAGTTGGCCCGAATAATTTTGCAGGTAAAGCTCCCCCTGGTGTCAGAAATATAGGACCAAACTTTCCCAAAATCACTATATAAAATTGGAAAACGATCCATGAAATTGTTTCATGAGTTATCGCGTTTTCGCGTAGGATCTGCAGTGGATGCGTGAGCGACAGCGTCGTCGACGACTCCATAACATCCCAGACTTTTTCTGGGATGTAATAATCCGGTCTTTTGATAATTATTAAGTATACCGCATGATCATATTTTCTGATTTAAATGTCCCCGCAGCCCGGAATGTTATTCGACCCTGGCGTTAATGGCGTGTGATGTGTTTATGTGATATCAATTTTGGCGTCAGGAAATGAAGAGCAGCTGGTGACTGAAAAGCAAATACACGCAGAACTTCTAGCGTCTCCCAGTGATAGCGATCGCCCACTCTCCAGTCAATAAAGGTCTGAATGATGAATTAAAGCCCCAAACAACCCGCTAATGACAGAATGACACGCTACGCACACGCCACGCTCGCCTATCTCCTTCCCCATCTTTGCTCATCCCTTGCTACTCGCCCCTCTCTCTCTCTCTCCTGTCATTGAAGACCATTATGCTCATCTATCTTCTCAACATCCTCTCCTCATCTGACCCTCTGGTCTGAGGCATTTTCCTCATATTTGTCAAATATCCTGTGACAACAATCAGCAACGCCACAAATTAAATCATGGGGCAAAAACAAGCTCGATATCTCGAGCCGCAAAGTTCATTTATTAATTCATTTTTCCCGATAACACGGGCGATACGATCACTTCTGATTGGATGAAGTATTCAGAACCTTTACTTTAGTAAAAGGACTTATACCAAACTTTTAAAAATACTCCACCATAAGTTAAGGCCCAGCATTCGATACTACCTATATATAAACGTAAACGTAAAAGTGTTAACCCTTTAATGTCCTAACCAACAAAAAAAACCTTAAAGACACTCAAATAATTACCATAAAAAAAAATCTTAATTCTAAAAATCATGTCATGATAACGTTTTGAATTTTGATGAAAATAGACACAATTTGACTGTTAAAACTTTTATTTGCTGTATCAAGTTAAATAACGCTTTACTTTCTCAATAGCCAGAGTTATTGCCTCCTCCTCGGGACCCCCTTTGACCTGTGGTGTTCTCCAAGGCCCCATCCTTGGCCCCTTACTCTTTAGCGTATACATGCTGCCACTGGGTTAGTATTATCAGAAAATACATTTTAAGAAAGTAAAGTGCATTGTGCAGTAGAAAAATTTAAATAAATAAAAAAGTAGCAGTACTTGCAAACGGTTGAGGTGACTAAATTGAATTATAATAATAATAATAATAATAATACATTTAATTTATAATGCACTTTACATTTGGATCAAATCTCAAAGTGCTAAGAAATAAGTCATTCTGTGATATTTGACACACCAATTTTCATAACCTCAAGCATTCCTTCTCTAAATATAAGTTACAACACAATTCTCAGAATTCAGCTATTTATGAGTTCGTACCAGAAATCTAGTCCCAATACGACACTGAAAGGATTCAGAGGAACGTAAATCCCGAAAGGTTCTGAATCTCGCTCTGGACCGAGAGCCAAAATCTGACAATGATAGGGCGTGACCACATGGGATGAGTCCCACAAGACTTGGATTTATACCAGAAGGCTGGTCTTACATGCAACCTGTGGATGATCTTTATAAATACAGTATATATATATATATTATCTATACATCTCATAGGATTTGTTAGAACAGGTTATTGACTTTGCATTCTTTTCACAATGTGGTATTAGTACTTTTACTCAGGTAGAAGATCTGATCAGATGGTGACATATTTATTGTGGCCCTACTGAGATTGTTCCCATCAATATCATGAGTAGAAACTACTGCTACTACACTACTACTACACAACACTAGTAGAAACTACTTTATGCAGAACTACTGCATAAAAGTTGGCTATTTATCTGAAATCGCGGCTCCTGGTCGCCCAATTACACGGTACTGCAAACATAAAGGTTCTAACTGAAACCAGGTGGCTTTCACTGTGTGTGTGTGTGTGTGTGTGTGCGTGTGTGTGAGGGAGAGACAGGGAGCAGTGTGAGTGTTAGCCGATGTCCTGTGCCTGGCCAGCATCACAGAATCTCATTAAACAGTGAAGCTTTCACAGGCTGAGTGGTGAGATCTTCAAGATCACAGCCACTTTCTCTGTCGTCGGACGCGAGAGGAGGAGCCGTGGCATTCGCAACGTTTTCCCTCAAATTCTGTTTCATGACATCAAAAACTCAAAGAGTATGACAAAAGTCCTGCTCCAGTTAATCGTATTATTCTGAAACTTAGAGGTGGTTCGGGCTGCTTTATCTGATGTATAATGGAAGGGTTGTGTATTAACACCGATTAGCCATTACATTAAAACCACCCACCTAACATTATGTAGGTCCGGTTTCTACCACCGAGACAGCTCTGAAATGTGTTCTGACACCTTTCTATCATACCCACTATAGACTTTTCAGCCATTAGTGCAACAGTAGCTCTTCTCTGTCACTCACATCAATGACCTGATGACCCTGCCTCTGTTTCACCTGATGTCCGACCTTAGGCCACACTGGTAGGCAGAAACCTGTGCAGGAATAGAAGACAGTTCTGGAGATGCTGTGACCCGATCATCTACCCTTCACACAACTATGTGCACGAAAGTTTTGCTAATGCACTGGTGAAATTTGTTAAAATATAATGAATGTTATTCTGACTTCCCCTGTTTGTGGCTAAAATAATGATCTGTCAATCAATCAAATTATATTAAGCAACCTTGATTCTAAAAAAAAAAGTAACAAAAAGTGTTTTACATGATAGAAAACAGTTTTGTCCTCGTTCCCCACAACCCTTATTTACACACAGAGATAGAAACCGACCACAAAAAATGGAGCAAACTATAAAAACAGGATATGCAATAAAAACAATTCAAAAACAATTCTCCCCCCCCACCCCTCACGAGCCCCATCCACACACCAGGCTATAAAAACTACTTAATGGGACTATAAAAGCAGGAACTGAGGAACTGTGGAAATGCAATCATAAATCCTACATAATGCACTGATGGCGTCCCGTAGCAGCTTTGATAGATGATGAAGTGTTGCAGAAACGCTGCTGAACGAAGGTGAGGAAACCTTCAAACCTTCCCTCTGACACGGCGTCCTTCAATCTGTCTGTGAACCTGAAGGAGCTCTTCATTAAGCTCAGTGCTGCTTTAGTGTGATTGGAACGCAAAGACCGTTACCAGAAGCAACATGCATTACGTGATGTTCAACCAGTCTGCGAACGTGTGTGTTTGCGTTCAGGGAAAGTGCGCCGTCTCCATTTTTTCCATGTCAGGCTGGTCAGCAGCTCTTTTATGAACGACTCCATAATTAGAGAAACACCACGCAGCTAATTACTTAATTGGAGCAAGGTCTTTAAAATGAAAATGATGTAATCTGAATCCAGGAAACCGACTCGATTTCAAAAAAAAAGAAAAAGAACACCAATACGTGAACGTCGGCAGACAGACACACCTCGTGACCTACAGTCTTGACAAGTAGCCATCAAGCAATCAACTCTTTCCCTTTAGTTGAGTTGTTATTGATTCTCCCTTTCATGGCAGGGTGTGTGTGTGTGAGTGTGTGTGTGTGTGTGTGTGTGTGTGTGCGTGTGTGTATGCGGTAGTGAGCAGAGAAGGGACAGAGAGTCTCCTGTTTGTGTGTTCAGCTACACACTATTTTAGTAAAGGTCATGGCATGAACACGTGTGTGTGTGTGTGTGTGTGTGTGTGTGTGTGTGTGTGTGAGAGAGTTTTAATTAATTAGGCAAATCCTCCCCATCTCCTCTTCTTCTGACCTCAGTTGAAGACCAATAACCTTGGCCCAATATTTCACCCTCCGGTTTTCTGTTCCATGCAGCCTGACAGGAGGGAATCGTGTAAAACCACAAAACAAGAACGACAAAATCGTCTGACTGTAAACACTAAACTCACCATTGCAACAGGAAATAAATAAATGAACTGTTGGCTATGAGGCCTAATCAGTCCTGATGTGTTTGATTTCAGTCAGAATCAAAGGTGCAGAAAAGTGGGAATGCATAAATGCCTCTCTCCGTACCTTGTTGTGATAATTATATGTGCATGTGTAAACAACAGATGTCACCTGTCATCATCTGGACCCTCAACGCCACAAACTTCATTCAACATGATCTCCCTCTCAAGTCTGGGATCACTCATCCCCGAATGAGTTGACAGACTGCAATATTCTCCTTAATATTCTTGGACCCCTTGAAGACAAATGAGCATCCAGCTAAAGTTCCGTCAGGAGGACTATCCCCCTGCACACTTGGCCACAGTAACTGCTCATACCACTTTATCATTCTCACATTTCCCACAGGCCAAGTCTTGATTGACCCGCTAGACCGTCTGGGGCCTCATCGATATCGGCCGTTCTATTAAGTCGGGCCACGTCTATCCAAACACGATGACACACCTTCATCATTAGCCAATCATCATCGGCTGCTGTCTTTTTAGTATGATTCTCTCCATTCAGAGCACTTTCATGAACCCTAACTCCCCCATGTCCACTCAGTCCTCGCAGATCCATCAGCCTCAACATCAATCATTCATCAGTCTCAGCAGAGTCGTTAGCCGTCACCACCAGTATCCAGAATCCAAAGCGGGGGGTTACCTGCTGGTGTTCAGTGCAGAGACCCTTCAATGGCAATCTTCCTGAAGAGCCTGGGTGCTGAAAACTTTCTGACAGACTAAATTTCTCATATCCTCTGTTGGAATAAACATCAATCTATTCTTCACGCTATGTCTCTCCTGACTGAAATCATTTTAATTGGATCAAATTTTCCACCATATTGTGTAACACGCACTCATTTACCGACTCACCGCTAAATCAAGATATTCAACAAACAAATCAGTGAAGAAGAAAACAATACAATCATATATTGTTGAGAAGAGCTCTTTGAATGAAAACAAATATTCACATTTGGGAATAGGCAAGCCATTAGTGTGGACACAACACACATCAATACAGAGGCGGCTAACACATGGTCTCACCACTGCTAAAATGATTGTTCCCATGTTTTATTGTGTGTGTGTGTGTCTGTGTGTGTGTGTGTGTGTGTGTGTGTGTGTACCAACTGATGAACTTGAGTGAAATACACTCATTTATTTATTAAACTACAAATCATTCACATGGTTACATATGTTCATGTCACCTATGAATAAAACATGTTGTTTCCTGATCAGGATCGTGATGATATTTTATGAATAAATAATTAAATCAGCTCATATACATCACACAGGGGCACGAAACATACAGCCCATTAAATTAAAAAAATGATCTAGGAATGTTTTCAACCTTTTTTCAACAGTTGCTGATTTCTATTTTTATCATCCTGGCAGGATCAGCTGCTTTAATTACGGTTAATAATGAATGCAGCACCATGGATACAGACAGTATAACTTAACAGACGGTATAGCTAACGCAAATGAATGGTGAACGAGCAAGCTAGCTTACAAATGACATAACATAATTAACATTAAATATTTTCGGAGGTTGCACGTCTGCATTGCTTAAACTCTACTCACAGTCGAAGGATGGCGGCTAAAAGCACTGTATCCTTGTGGAATCATTCAACCACAGCGAGGAGGGGTGCCAAGATATATATACATGAAATTCTTTTGCTTTTGTGCTCTTGCAGTGATCGACATTACAGATTGTTGCTTTGCTACGCCTTGCATTGAAATCGCAGTAGTGCAAGAAGACAATGGAACTCACAGGTCTCACCGTTTTGAGTGACAAATAACTTCAACCTCTTCTGATGTCATACTGTGTAGACGCTGCACTAGAGATGTAAGCTGGCAGGTCTGCACAGTGTGTCATTTGTGGATTAATTATTGTTTGCTGACAATATGCGCTCGTAAATTTCCCAATACACACACGTTTCCCACACACACACCTAATGACATATACTGCAGAGGCCACCACATGGCCACAGCCACCCAGATTGCCGGCACTTTGACCTGCGAGAGTCTGAGGGAGTGTCTAATCACAGCAGTCTGACCACCCTGTTAGACTGCACCAAGCACTGCTGCTGTATGTGATCAGTTCCAGACACACACACACACACACACACACACACACACACACACACACACACACACACGTGGAAGCCACTCTCACAGAAACACACAGATCATTGGACGACTTCCCTTTGCATGCCTATTTTATGCTATAGAATATTCACATTGATTATTTATCAAGATTTATTATCAAATATTCCCTCCAAACATATAAACTTGTGATCTTCAAAATGAAATTGGAAAAATTAAGTTTAATATATTGTTTTGCTTGTATCGTTTGGAATGGCACCATCCTAAGCCCCTACAAAAAAAAGGACAGGGAAGCTGGAAATGTATTCCAGGCGAGGTTGCTCCATGTACACTGGCCCAATGGTAGCAGGTTAATTGATAAGGCTGACCCAGGAAACGATTACCAATCACAGAGGGTAACGGGGTGCTGTCAATCATCCGTCCACTTGACCTGAGTGAACATGGGATGGAAGCTTGCATGGTCAAATTTTGTGTAATCTAGCCTTCAGTCAGAGATTGCTCGGCTGGTATCGGGGTAAGCATGCCATTCCGTAGATAACCTTGTAGAGATTATGACTCTATAAGCCCATAGCTGCAGGAGGGACGGCAACATCAGCATCCCATCACCGCGGGACAAAGGGTCACATGAGGTTAGCAGAATTCAGCATTCACCTCCACTCGTTCACGGGACCAACAGGGTGGGAGGTCACCTAATCACCCTGCCGAGGCATCTAAGAGGGAGGAGAGAGGAAACGGGAGGCGGTGGCGGTGGTGGATGTGGGGGATCAACTTTAAATTTGCGGTGATGAAAAATCAATAAAGCAGTAATTGCTTGGCTTATCACCCTTGCAATGAAACAAATTGGGAAGAGAAGGAAGGGCTAGCATCCAAGCTGCCGCGCTGCACACCAGGGTTTTTTTTTTTGGCTACATCGTCTGTAGTTCGAGAGAGAGAGAGAGAGAGAGACAGAGAGAGAGAGAGAGAGTGTGTGTGTGTGTGTGTGTGTGTGTTTGGCTTCAGTGGGCCAAGGCAAGGAAAAAGGTCTCCTCATGATAATTAAATCTTCTCACACTGATTTTCTGCCAAATTTATTTCCCCAAGGACCATAACTCTGATTCAGTGCTTACAAGCCTCGCATAACTAATCATTTCAACGTGGGGGGAACCACAAACCTGAATGAATAGGGAGGAGAGAGGAGCGTTTAAATAAAAAAGAGAAATGGCTAGACGGAATATGTGGCACTATTCATTAGGACAAAAAAAAAGTGAACTAAGTGTGAGACCTTCTTTTGTGTGATTCTGTTTCTGTGGATTCTGCTCTCTTTCGCTCGTCCTCTGCAGCGATGCACAGGCAGAAAAACCATCCTCTAATTCCTGGAACAAATAGAAGCCATGAAGCCAATGAAGTGTCGGCTCAATATTCCTCTGACTGTTCCTGGCATGATTGTGTTGAACATAATAACACAACAAATAAGGCCATTTATCTGAAGTAACGACAGGAGATGAGGCTAACTCCGCTGATCAATAGCGAATCGATACAAAGCAGATTTTCTTACATCAAAATCACTGAGACGGATCTTCCTTCAGCGCAGAGTGCACAAGAGCAATACAGTGCCTCCCTGGAGGCGTGAGGTGGATCATATAGCCACCGGGCAGAACGCATCTTAAAAAAGTGTAACGCTCCCACTCTGGGAGAGGAGGATGCTGGGAACTATAATTATAGCCGAGCATAATTCAGACACTCTCCTCATTGGATCCTCCTGCTTTAGTTAATGTGATGAGATCACGGACACCGGATCGCTCGTGTTTACCAGCGGATGAATTTCACTGCTTGTCCTTCAAGTGGCTGCCTGAGCGGCGCTGGTGCTTCTCACTGAGGAAGGGTGGCGCGCCAAACTATGGCCCCGGTAATTAAAACATTTAAAGCAGAGCCAGCCCCCCCCTGTGCTCCCGGGGTGTGATATGGGGGTCACGCGCCTGTAGATTCTAATTTGTGCGGCATTTGTATTCATGACAGGCACGTGCTAAATATTTAACAGCAGCCCGGCAGGAGTTTTGTATTGTTAGGCTTTCCAGGTCAAATAATTTGATTTCAAGGCAGATTACATTAAGCGTCAATGTCCAAGCCACCACTCTCACTTGCCTCTCATTTCCTGTCTTTTATTACAGCCGAGATAGGCCAGAACGGAGGGGATATGGCTTTGGACTATACAAGAGCTTGTTATCCGCAGAATAGTTATCATTTTCAATTAGAAAAGGGATCACATCATTTATAATGGCGGCGCACGCCCACCCTCGCCGGTGATGCATGCAGAGCGGAAATTTTTAGCCGGGTGACAAATTGTTTAGCAAAGCATGTAATAACACCTCACAAGAGAAATATTATTTCCAACAAATGAAGACGCTCGCACCCTCCCTTAATGATTTTTCACTTATATTGATCGTCTCTGGCTGCGCCCCCCCCCCTCCGCAGCTGAAAAGGACGCGTGTTTATCCGTATTCCTATATGTCGAAACAAGCAACAGGAAACCAAATGGAGACATTTTCTGTTTCAGCCTGGGACCTGCGGTGATTGACAACAGACCTAGTTAAATGGTGATGAGGCATTAATGGATGCTAGGTTGAGGAAGTGGAGGTGGAGCTGGAGCTTGAGGGAGGTGGGGGGCGCTGTGGTTGAATATTTAATCGTCATACAATTCCTGAACACAGACACACACAGACGGGTACACACCCAGCCCATGACCTGTCCTACACAACACGTAATTAGGGAAACAGTCCTTTCGTTTAGCCGCCAAAAGAGCAAACCGTAGGTATATATTCCCCTAATGATATGGGTTAAAGAGCTATTATACGTCTCATTAAAATATATGATCTCCCAATCTGCTGCTGGTTTGGAGGTAATGAGGACGGAGCAGCATAAGGGCTAAAATAAAGTCCGCGGGCTGCAGGCTGATGTCCGTTGCACAGCTTCATAATCCTGTGCGTGTCGGAGGAGCGGTGGCGCAAATTAAACGCTGTTTCACAGCGCACAGATTTTACAGGACGCCGGTGTTCATGGAGATAGAAGGGGGCCTTTGAGGGCAGCAGGTGCGGAAGGGTGGATCGTGTCATCAAGTGTTTGAAACCAGCTTTCAGGCCAACTGGTTGGTGAACTCTGCTGGACATTAGGTGCATGAACAGAAGCAGGAATGTAAATGAAATCTTAAGCACATAACCTCCAAAGGGGACATTTTAGTGGTAATTTACAAACAGGTTCCCCCTCAAGGAAGGGAAAACTCATTTATCTCACTTTGGATTTGTGTTTTCAGGATGGGACGACCACCAGATCCACTCCCACCGAATCCTGTATGTCCTATTAAAATATCTGTGATATCTTAGAATAGTTGTTTCAGTGATTGTTGTTCAGGGGTTCATAGTTCTTACGTAAGGATGTTATCGCCTGTTTTTTCTACAAACAAATCAGGAGAGAATAGAAATACTGATTTATTTATTTTTCATTTCTAACCACAGATCGCTCACACGCAGCAACAGGTACACCGAGGAGAACACATCATTTTAGTTCTAACCTGTCCATATTATGCAAATACAACGGAGAGGTGTGGAGCTATTCTTCATTTATGGTTGGGTATGTCAGTCAGGCGAGGATTAAATACCAATTATCAATGGGCTGAGCAGGTTAATAGATCCTAATCATGATATAAATGATCTCTCCTTGTTGTCATTCGATTCTTCAACAAACACCTGCAGACGCTGCAGATGTGGACAGGGTATGGTGAGTTGCACCAATTCTGCATATATAATAATCTTACAATAGGAGATAACTGATCTTTCCCCCAAATCAATCCAGTTCTTCCTCACACTAAGGTCTCTGGGGGTCTAGATTTTGAAAATGATGCATGATATAGTTTCTGTTATAATTATTATTATTATTATTATTATGATTGTCTTAATAACACTAATTACTTGCGGATACAATTACAGTTTTTTCTGAGGAGCGCATGTTTTACTTTTTATTTACATATATCAAAATTGTGATCTCTCCCATTTTCCATTAAAATAACAAATTATAACAATGTTTTCCCACCCAATTTGATCAAAATGTGTTGTCAGAAGAAGTGAAATGTAACATGACGTGTTATTAAATCATCATGATTGTTAGATAGTTTAAACTTTAACTAAAGGTCCAGTTGAACTTTGGCAGTTAGGGGCTCAAGGATCAGGCTGTATGAGGAACTTTCCTTGACATTTAAATGCAATGTATTCCCTTTCTTTATGGGTTAAAAGTATGGATTTGATGTTTTGTCTAAACAGAATTGGATAAAACAACTAATCACAAATCATGGTGGGTGCTATAAAATGGTGACGATTATTTCTCCCAGAGTGAAGATTGAAAAACCACGAAAATAAAACGAGAAATCCAGTTTAATTATGGCGTGACTGCTTTGACATAAAGAGTAAATAAATAGATGTATTCCGAAAAAACGTGGATGTGACAGAAATAAACACAAATCATGCCTAACGACGTCCAGAAGAAAGGGAATAAATATCAGAAAGAGATTAATGAGGTACGAAATTTGATGCAAAGTACAGAAGTACCAGAAAAACGGGTTATAATGAGTGCCAGCTCACAATACAGTCTACACAAACGGTCTGTTGTTCACGAGCAGTCAGTCCATCTTATTATAGTTGGACACATTATGTTAGCTAAAAGCCTCCTGGGCAAACAAACAACATTTCTCAGCATTAATAGCCTAAACAAGGCAAGCAAGAAACAAAGAGACCCTCTCATTCTCACACCCTTTCATATCGCGTATCCTTTTTCAACCACTAGTATCATCTGGCTGCCCTTAACCAGCGAGCCAAACATTCCTTTTAAGTGAATACTACTTTGTTAACTGATGACCACAGGGTCAGTTATTGATCCTCTCATCGCTCTCTCTCTCTCTCTCTCTCTCTCTCAGCTGCTGATAAAAAACTCTCTTTCCTCGCAGCAAAAAGCCTCAGCTTGCTACAATAATAGCTTGCATATCATAGCATCTACATGAATCAGATCTCGGCGGTTTCGATTAGGGCTAAACTAACTCAAACGCGTTGCCGGTCTAGGATGTGAATCTATTTATGAACGGAGAGTGTAGGTGGTGGTGTTCTTCACTTCTAGCCTCCATTCTCTTTAAAGGTTTTCTCATTTTAGTTGACTTAGTGGTTCAAGTGTAAACTTTCTAGTTGCGTTGACCTCGGAGAGGACCTGCGGGGAATTAGGAGACCCCTGGTGATCTGCTTTTTAGCAGCAGAAGTGGTCCACCTCCTCCGTTTTAGCTGCGCTTGGAGGAAGGGCAGAAGTGGATGGTGCTGGCTGACTCCACATGTGTGTGGATGCGTGTTCAAGTGTACGCTGGCCTCCGTTGGCTTTTCTTGCTACCGAGGCAGGGGCGAGTCAACGAGGCCACTTTCCCGAGCCTCTTTGATCTTCACACGTCGTCATGCAGAGGAAATAATAAAATGATCATCCTGGAAGGCAGCGCAAGCACAGCCTGCTGTGCTGCACCACCCCACTGCACCGTCAAGCACAACATCTAATTTCACACGGAAAGACAGTCGGAATGAAGAAGTGAGGGCGCTTTGAGCAAAGGGGACAGGGAGTGAAGTAAATCAAAAACGACGCAGCGGTGCCGCGTACAAGCTAGGAAGGACCTAGAAGTGGACGCCTCTTCCTTCGTGTAGTAGTTTGTTGTGTCCGACCGAAATATATAATCCCAGTGGGCAAAGAAAGATTTCAAGAATTTCAGTTATTTGGTCAGTGTCTAACTCCTGCTAACTTCTCGGCTGCCGGTTTCCTCAGAGAGAGAGAGAAGTTAATAACGAGGGTTATTCAATCGTCCTTCCAGGATAAAAGGATAATTGAGATCGGGTTGTTGACAAACAGGAAGTGCTATGCGATTGGCTTAAACTTGAGGAAACCGTTTGGCTGGGAGTCTCATTCTGTTGCCCCAAGCGGGGAACTCAGTCAGCAGTGTGGCAAAGCTTCGCCGAAAAGCGAAAGAGAGAAGCCGGAGAGGAGAAAGGAGAGTGGTGGAAATGGTTGAAGTGAACAAATGGCGATCAGAATCGAGTGTGTGAGACATAAATCAGGAGGGAGGGAGGAAGAGGCAGAGCGCTGAGGATGGGGGAGAATAATATTCATGTGAGGAGAGGCTGAAAAGATTAAAAAAAAAAAAAAAATCCGGATATAACAGAGTGAAGGAGAAAATAAATTCATCCCATAACTTGGGGACAAAAGCGGGGCTGCAGGGCTAATTAGTTTCTGGTGGCCGGACTTTCATTTGGCTGAAAGGTCAGCTAACTTTAAAGGTCACGCTGCCGTGACTGCTCCTCGCCAACGAAGAAAAAACAACTCAGACAAAAACGGGGGGCGAGAGAATCTCGCAACATGACCCAACACAGTAGAGCAAATTAAACGGCTGCACGTGTGTGTGTGTGTGTGTGTGTGTGTGTGTGTGTGTGCTCGTGCAAACACACAGCTGATAATGGCACTCTTGATACTCTCATTTAGGTCAGAACAGGACCCGGGTCATTTCTCTATCTGAGGCCTTTTATTATTGCTGTCATATCCACGGCAAATTACTCTTGACTTTATTTAAATGTGTTTCAAGATCATCTTTGTGTGTGTGTGTGTGTGTGTGTGTGTGTGTGTGTGTGTGTGTGTGTGTCCTGAGAGGGAGGAATATATATATATATTACAGCTGTCTTAATAAAACTATATACATGCAACCCTCTTTTTGTGTGAGTGTGTGAGCAGATTGGATGTGTTGAAGTAAAAAGTAAAACGCTGCAGAAACAGGAAGGCAAAGTTGATGCGGCTGATAGACAAGTTGTGAATTCTTGTGGAAGTCACATATTTGGGTTAGGGTTAAGTCAAACTTTTATTTTCGTATTTCAGGTTCCCACAATTATAAAACCAAAATCAATTATAATTTCAGAGAGAGCAAAATATAAAATGTCATCTTTGCAGACAATTCTCCAAATATTGAAACTTTTTATGCTTTTTTTGTGTGATTTGTATTTAAATACATATGGACACATGTTGGATCTATGACAGGAACAAACACACACACACACACACACCCACCCACACCCACACACAAACACACACACACACACACACACTTTACCTTTCTCCTTCTTCCTGGCTTCCTCCTCTCTCTTTGCTATCTTAGCCTTCAGCACTTCGTCCGTCTTTGCTGAAAAGAAAGACGACAGAAAGCAGAATTAGGAACCAGAGGACCTTCAAGAACCTTCTCATCGTTATTTTACTGTAGATAGTGTCATCATCTCTGAATGATTGGTTGTCGTATTTAACTAAAATAACAATAAACAACATTAGAGAATGCACAATTTTGAATTTGATTCGAAAAAAATTGGAACATTTGCAAATGCAAGGCAAAGTGATTTCTTTGTTGTGAGACAGAACGAAGCTCATCAACACACACAGGATGTGGAAAATTACCAGGGAACATATTGGATCAAAATTGTACAAATCAATAACAATAAGAGTTATGTCGTTGTCTCCTCATCCCACCAGGCAGCACCCCTTCTCTGCCTTTCATCCGCACCCCTGTAAAGGTGCTCACGTCTTCCTGAGAGGTGTTTATCGTCTAAGCGTAATGAAAAGCTTAAGAAAAAACGGAGGCAGAGGGAGTAAACAGTCGTCAGGGCATTTTAAGCATCTCTCATCACGAGCCGCGTTGCCTCGGCTCCCCTCCTCCCCCCGCCGCGCCTTTCCCCCTGAATAATCAAGATGTTAAGCCACATTAAAAAATATAATGCCATGTATGGCAGGACTATCAATACTGCCTCTAAATTAATTACATTTCAGTTGCGGCGCATCATTTATTTTGCAGCGTTAGGGCCTCGGCGGAGCCATTTTCCTTTATTGCTATCTCACTTGGTTGATGAGTGAGCTATGTAAAATTGAGTCTCCAATATCATTACACTTAATGAGTTTAAACTTTGAGAAAAAAAAAAGAAAAAGTGGGAGAGAGAGAGGGAAACAAGAGGAGGGGAGCGAGCGAGATGAGAGAGGAGGAGGAGGAGAATAAGAGCTCTGTGCTGTTTTTGGGGAAGTTTACACAACATAAGAGTGGGTGTAAGTGTTTTGCGAGCGCTCACTGAATGTTTGTGCTCAGGCACAGCTGTGGGTGTCCGAATGTGGTTTGTTGCACCACTTGAGATGTCTGCTGGTGCGTGTGCGCTTCCCTCTACGCTCCTCGTTTCACGTCTGATTGTGTGTGTGTGTTCGACAAGATAGCAAATAAGTTACAGTAAAACACAACGCTCGCTTCCCTGTGTGTGTGCGTGTGTGTGTGCCTGTGTGTGTGCGTGTGTGTTCCCGTGTGTGTGTGTGTGTGTGCCTGTGTGTGTGTGTGCGTGTGTGGAAGCAGGAGGTCACGAGTCTCTCTGTGACTGCGCTGCTGTTTTTGTTCAGTAATTGGCGTAGACAAAGAACCCGTCACACTGCTGTTATATGGCTGGTTAAGTCTAGAGGTTCCGCATCTTTACTTACAATGACTCTACATGGATGATTGAACTCTCCTCTTCCTCCCTCTGCGAGGGTTTGCGCTTGTGTGTGCGGGAGCGCGCCCAACTACATCAGCAGCAACAAATCTATCTCTCTTAGCTTATACAATTGGGTAAGTTTGTGTGTGTAAAAGAGTGCCAAGAACCGAACCACGGGCTGCACCATCCTGCAAGTATATTCATGAGTTTTCTTCTATGCGAGGATGTGTATCTGTGTGTTGTTGTTGTGGTTTTCTTTTTGTTTGTCAGTGAGTGAACTCTTCTCTGTGTTCTTCAGTTCTCTGTTTGCTCGGGGCTACTGAGAGGCAGGTAGGAAACAGAGCGGTGCTGGTGGTGCTGATGGAGAGGGAGGGAGGAGGCTGAAAGAGGAGGGGAAAGGGAGACAGGCAGTAGAGGAGGAGGGGAGGGGGGGTTGGGGTGCATGTAGGGAAAAACGGAAGAACTGTAAATGAGGGAAACAGACAAACAATCAGGAATAAGAGAAAAAGCCTCGCCTGCATCCGCACAAACAAGTGCACGCAAACAACAGGAGTGATTTGTCGCCTCTTTTTGTTTGCATGTTTATCCTCCACCTTTATCTCTTCATCCCTCCCCCCCAACAGGTTCTCTCATCCTCTCGCTCTCTCTTTTCTCCTTCTGTTTGCCCTCTCTCACCCCTCCCCGTGTTCATGCTTTCTCTTCCCTCTCTTGCTCATCTCTCCAGTACACTGTGCCTGGGGGCGATAGCAGCAAATCAAACTGTTTATCCATCTCTCATCAGCGCGCCGCCTCACGGGGCTCCTGCCCCCTCAAAACAATGAAAGTAGGCCTGAGCGCTGAGCCAGGGATACAATTTAATTACATCAATAAGGATTTCAGCTTTCAAAAAGACAGCAAATACAAAAAAAATTATCACAGCAACACTACACAACTCTATCACAAAAAGCCGATTAATATTACTGAATGATTTAGAGAGAGTTGCACCCATCTGCTGATGCAGACATGTCCGAGCTAAGGGTTGCTCATTAGAAGGATATTTTTGGCAACTTAGCGGCTGAAGTTCATTGAATGATAATTCTGTGATGAACTTTTATTAGAGTGGGTAATAAACAGCCGGGTGTTGGGGAGAGGAGAGGTCTTTCACTTCATTTAGTCCTCCTTCACTCCTGGCTACAGGGGCGGAGGGATGGCAGCAGGAAGGGGCGGAGAGTGTCAATGAAATTGCATTGTGATTATGAATATAATTGCAGCTCAGGGGCCCGGGGGCCGTGTAACTCTGATGGTGCTAGAAGATGTTTTATGCAGGCCAACACAGAGGAAGAAAGTGAGCAAGAGAGTGAGAGAGAGAGAGAGAGTGGGAGGCAAGCTGCCAGGATGTTCGGATTTTTCTTTTTCTTCATTTTGCATACAGAATATCCTCTTTTTCTTTCTCTTCCTGTCTCTCCCCCCATGAAAAAAATCTTCCTTCATTCCTCTGTTTTCCCCTCTCTCATTCACTTCTCTCCTTTTCTCTCCTGTCCTCCCCGCTTGGCAGGATTAGCCGGGTCTCGTTAGAGGGGAAATGTAATAATGCTCCCACCAGGTGGAATCGGGCCTGCTCCATTATCAGCCGGGAGATGGATGGGCCGTGTAGGGCCAGCGGGGGAAACACGCGCACGCAATTTAGATTCAATAAACTGGCAAAGCAAGACCCCCAATCTGATTTATCTCTTACACGCCGCCAATGCTTGCTGCTACGATGCTGATTCCCTATTACCACTCAGAGAAGGACTATTCATTGGATGTAAGGCATGGCAGTCAGAGGGGCTTGTCGGGCCCCCGGGATGGAGGCAAAACAGATACAGCAGAGGGTTAATACGTTTACACACAGATAAGCAATTAAATGTAAGGCTGAGGTGAGTTACAGAGTTATTAAGAGGGGATTGGGGGGCAGCGGCTGAGAGAAAGAAGAGAGATGTTATTCGATGTAGGACTGTGATGGCGTGGACCGTAGACCGGCTACAGTAAGTAATAGAAGTGAGAGAGAGAGAGAGAGAGAGAGAGAGAGAGAGAGAGAGAGAGAGAGAGAGAGAGAGAGAGAGAGAGGGAGGGATAGCGACTGGGAGGTGAGAGGAAAAACAGAAGAGCTGCAGTCTTCCTACGTTGTTCAATAAACTCAATACTACACTCACACTCAAGCAACATTGAAGATAGAGGTCAACACAACATTTATACACTTTCTCTGCCCGTATTTTGAGTTAGTTTATACATAAATGTTTACATAAATACTTGGACGTATACCTCTTCATGTCTGAAAGTGTGTATGTGTGTGTGTGTGTGTGTGTGTGTGTGTGTGTGTGTGTGTGAGTGTGTTGGAGAAACGGGCATATTCATATTTACTGAACACCTGCGGGGCGTCACATCTGACTGTGTGTGTTTGTGCATACTGTATGTGTGTGGGTCGTGGTGGGTGTCATTGGGTCCAACCGCCAATCAAAGTGAACCCCAATGTCAGCAGGAGAGGAGGCGTGATAAATCAGCCTCACATCCAACGACAAACACAGTATTAGAGGCAGCGCGGCGCCATTGGAAAAACGTCCCTTCCAATCAGCCAAACGCTTTACAGCGAAGCTCGGCAGCCCGGCCTTCCGACCAACACTGAATACCAGAGAGACGGGCGAGACAAGAAATAAATAAACAAATAAGACGCAGACAGGCTGGAAGACAAACAGAGACAAACGGACACGAAGCTATCAAGAAAAAAAGAGCAGACAAAGAAGCATAAGAGCACAGTTGGGGTTTGATGACAGTAATTGAGGTATAATAGGCCTGACAGGTCCGACAGCACGTCAGACAGAGAGACAGGTGGAAACCTGCTGAGCAGACGGACTGACCAATGAAGAACCTCGCGGCAATACATACGGTAGAGTGGGACGATATCAGAATGTCAAACAAGAACCACAAGGAATGAATTAGCAGCAAGGCAAATTAAGCCCACCACCATGCAGACTTTTTCTAATGAATTTAAATACAATTAAGTGTAAGTAGATTATTTTCTTTCCCATAAATATGGTAAATAAGCTATCAATAAATCATATATTACTTGTTGAAACTTCTGTTATTTGACAGCTGTGAGGGTAAGAAGACATCATCAGTCATTGATTTGACTGACAGCAACAAGTGCATCGCTTTATGATCATTTAATACCCTAAACATTTCCTTTTTGCATTCTTTAGCTCTTCCTACATGGTAAGAGAGTTCCAAATGGATAACGGACTCATTGGTTGCGACAATATATTATTCATATTCTATATATAGTACAGATATTTGTTCATGTTGATAACCCTGCAGGATTATAAATAAACTTTGCACAGCATGAGGCATAAAGGACCATCACACATCTAAACCCTAAACACAGGAAAACAGAAATATGCAGTGATTTAAATAATCAGAGGACCTTCAACTGCAACAGATTCTATAATACCCACTAGCATTTGCTCCATTAGCTGATAGCAGCATTACTGCACTGCTGCTAAAACCAATAATATGGACATTTTCTGTTACTACAGTTGTCAGGGACATAAAAAAAGAACTGAGACGATAAATTTTAAAGTGATTTGAGACACATTTTGTGTTCCAAAAGAATAAATACCGAAGCACTGACTGCTTCCTTAAAGTTAAAACTAACGCCACTAAATTCATAATCATCGCAGAGAGAGAGAGAGAGAGAGACAGAGAGAGAGAGAGAAAGAGAGAGAGAGAGAGAGACAGAGAGAGAGAGAAAGAGAGGTGAGCTCATGAAGAGGATTACTTGTCCTCCTTGATTCCACAGGCAAGCTGGGGTCTCATAACATGTTCTGTAAGACACCTATCATGTCATTTGGCCCACATGTCTTTTACTTAATTTACAGATTTCTGTGTGAATTTGTATTAAAATAAGACTCCAACATGACTACCACTGCATCTTAACAAATATATATTTTTAATCTTAAGCCTGATCGTTCAAAGAAATACTTTCTAGCAGAAACAGAAAAGCCTTCTTGAAGCTTTTTTGAGTTCAGAGAGAAACCACTGAATCAGAAGGAGCAGTGAGATGAAGTCATTGTGAACTCTTCGGCAGGTTAAAGGGTTGAATGGATCACAGGGAGCTGCAATATTCCAAGCAGCCACTAGGTGGCAGAGCATACAGACACACTAAGCAGGAGGCTCTTGCCTGGGACTGTTATGGTATTTTGGTGTTAAAACGCAGGTGCCTGTGTGTTTCTCATTTACACCTTGTAAATGTTGCGTGCAGTTTGAAAACATATTACAAATGTACCCACATCCTGGTTGACGGGCAGAAATGAGGACATGAAGAAATGCAAATATTTTGCTGCAGAACGCACAAAACCATTCAAACTTATAAGATGGTAGCAGGTAATGTGTGACAGTTTGCAACTGTATGCATCTTGAAACCCCTGAAATGTAACCGGCTCTGTTTATGAATCAGTTTGTGCCAGCTGGAACCCTATGTTCATTCCACCATGTGTGGAATTCTGTGAATTCCTTCAGGCAGAGGAGACCTGAACCTGAGTCGTCTTCGTCTCCTGGCCGCCCTCTGCCTCTCTCATCAGGCTGACTTCGTGACAGCCATGAAATATTTACTAACTAAACAATTTGAGAGATATATCTTACAAAATTAATCAATTATTCATCGCCGATCGTCTGAAAAGCTTTTGTTTTGTTTCACAGCTATATTCTGATGCGGGGGGGGGCATCAATTAGTGCTTTTGCTTCTGTGGTGTTATGGATGCTTCAGAGCAGAATGGAGGAAATGAAAGAGGCAGATGTAAGCTGATGAAAGTAGTGCAGGCTGACACTGGGTGCATGGAGACTCTGGCTGCGTTCTGACTTTGTTTTGAGAGGGCTGGTCTTTCTTTCCATGACCGCTGACACTCGTCTTCGTGTGTGACCTCCGTATAAACAGGTGTGTACTGTGATTGACAGGAGAGTCATCATCAAATATGGTGAAACAGTGATGCAGGCATTCATTTCTGGACCTGTTTTCTCTGTTAGCAGCAGTTTTTCTCTGGCTTTGCTCAGCACTGCTTACAGTTGATGAATCAAAGAAGTGACGGTGATGTGAGCGCGCTCAGTGGGAGGTAAAAAACAAAAAAAACTCAACGTGTCAACTTTAATGTGACTGTTCTCATATCTGCCACATTAGCAAGAATCAGATTAGTGCCTGATGTGGTTTAAGAATCTACCGAGAAGATCAGATTCAATGCGATTTGTGCCGTTGATGCATTCATGGAAAAACGGATCGGTGTCACATCTGAGCAAAAACAAAAACAAACCATCAAACTTCGCCCGCAGTCTGAACAAAGTCAAACATGAAGTCAGAGACAGTTTGGCGATCTGAATGTACGACGTGATCAGACACTTTACCCGCTCCGGCTGACAAACAAGCCAACATCCAACGCAGAAGCTGACCAGATTGATGGGCTGCACCGGGAACAGAATCATTACATACCCAACTGGGAAATGCATTACGCTGCTCTGCAGAGAACAGCCATGCCAGAGTGACTCATGGATGGGCGATGATTTAGGAATATTCAAATATTTATTTCATTGGAAAGAAAAAAAAATCAATCGGACTGAGCGAATATCGTTTGTCATAAAAACGATTTCCTTTTTATTTTTACCGGCGCCTGGTAATAATGCGGTACTGTCACCAGCAGGTGGCGGTTGTGTCGATCGACAAAAGAAGAAGAACGTTCTCTTACCACCAAGTGTAAGACGGTCCATTCACAGCTGAACGATCAATGGCGAGCTTTGTCAGCAGAAGAAGTGAGTTTGATGTTCAACGTGCAGAACACACGACGTCTCAGAAATGATGTTAAAGACATGCTTCCCATCGGTTATCTCAGCAGGAAAAAGGTCCCCACACGTTTGACTGCATGGAAACATCTTCCTCCTCCCTGTGTATTAAATCCATTTCTACGCTTACATGGTCTCAAGCTGGAAATGTGTTTCTGCCAATGCAAACATTTGGTTTGACTGTTTTTTGACCAGTTGCCAAAATTTCCTTTCTCCTGTCAAACTGCAAAATCCAGCTTCTGGGTCCTTTTCATTCCAACAAAACATACATTTGCAGACATGTTTTAAAAATTGAACTCAAATGAGTAAAACGATACAAAGACTGGAACTCTCCTCTTTCTTTCTTTTCTACCCTATATCACAACAAAACCAGTATTAGTCAATCAATAGACTAAAAACTAGCATGTACTAGTTCATCTTAAGCCAAACTGTTTCCTCAGGACTACAACTCCCAGAGGCAAATGTTGTCATATAGAAGGATGTGCTCCCAGCAAGGAGGTTCTGGGTTCACATCTCAACCTGGGGCCTTCTGTTTAGAGTTGACATGTCTGGTGACCTCTTGGGTGTACCCCACCTCTCATTCAATGTGAAAGTGCAAACATCCTGAGACCCGTGCTGCGTGCCACACAAACCTCGGGCTCCTTGCACGGGGGTCCAGGTCTAATTTCCTTTGGACAATCTTTGCACAGGAGATCTGGGGTTGAGAACAAGTTTAATGTGGGGAAAGAGAAAAAAGAGTGGAGTGCATGTGGGTGGCTCAGGCTCGGCACTCCAATCCTGGCCTTTAGACCGAGGGGCAAAATCAAATCCCCCAGACTCTGCAGTTGTTGAACCAGTATGCTCCGGGGAAATGGAGGCCTCGGACCCTGAGCCGGAGAGGAGCGCTGCAGAGAAGGCAGGGAGGAGCAGAGGCCTCCAGCGGTCAGGAGGAAATCAGAGGTGGAGGTTACTCTGAGGATCACACTCTGCCATGGGCAGCACTCACATAAACACACCTGAGGAACACACACACGGTTGTCAAAATAATGCATACGAGCACAACACACACACATGCATACACACACACACACACAAGCCTGAGGGGGTTCGCCGACAACAAAGCTGCTATAATGTAGCCACCAGGTCAAACAAAGTTCAACCTTGAAAACCTCGCTATGGAAATATATGTTAATTGCAAATGTTCTCCCCCTCTTAGGGCTTACAGTCGGACATTTAAGCGATATCTTATGAATTTGTGAGCTGTACATTTTCTGGTACTTTGTTGGTTCGGTGGGAGGATGGGCAGACCTTTCAGAAGCGCGCAAAAGTTCAGCCATGAGAACTTGACTGAGTCGAGCGGTTAAGTGCATAACTGGTCTTGAGAGAGCAATCAGACCCAAATCCATAATGCAGGGATCACACGGTAAAATATTAAGCATCCTGGGGCCTCTGAATGACATCTCACCCTCAACTTCAACCCTGTCATGTTTCCACATGCCGCAACCTCTTTCTTATGCTTAACCATTTATATCCTTTCATCTCTATCAAGTCCCTCTCTGCTCCTCTGTCATCCTTTCCCCGACTCGCTCTCTTTAAATACGCTGCTGCTTCTTTTTATCTTGCACCTTACACGGGTTTGCGTGATCAAGTGTTGAAGACAAAATCAGTTGTTGGGGGCTGAAAATAGATTCAGCGCACATTTGGCCAATCATGCCAGGTCATCTGTCACAGGTAAATAAAAAAAAAAAGGTTTAGGCATCTTTGGAATCCTCTGAAATGTGGCGAAAGCAGCAGCTTTACAGTAAGTGGGGAGTAAAGTAAGTCTGTGAGTGACTGTTTTAAAATACTCTCAAGACTGGTTGCCTCCCTTTGGAGGTTTTGGCACATCCAACTGGGAGGAGACCCCGGGACGGACCCAGAACTTTTAAGAGGGACTATACAGCTCATCTGGCCTGGGAAAGCCTTTGGGATCCCCAAGGATGAGCTGGAGAGTGTTGCTGGGGAGAGGAACTTCTGGGAAACCCTTCTAAGCCTGCTGCCGCCGCAACCCAACCTTCGATTATCGGAAGGAAATTAATCGATGGATGGATGGATGGTTGTTGCCGACAAATTCCTTTCTTTGGTACCAAACACGTACGTGACATCACCTCCATCACGTCACATGACCGGACTTGAATGACTGGTTGGTTCAAATATCGATATCGATGCCTCGCCATAAGGCTAATGGGAACTAAAGATAGAGGAGCAGTGGTACATAACATCAAATACATGAATGTCTTTGATGTTAGACGGCCATTAAAGAATAAGATTCTGATATATCTCAGTCAGCGGTTGTCCAACTCATTCTGTTGAAAGTAAACAGTCCAATCCTCCCAGTCACAGATTGTACAGTTTCTAAATACTATCACCTCAGCTATAATGTTGTAATTTGGGGTAAATGCATGCTAGCACATCCTGAGCCAGCTTTACTTTAATTGTACGTACTGTCGTAATGAAGCCAAATTTAGCCGACCTCTGCAACATTGGCTTGCAATTAATCAATATTTTTGTAAATTGGAAAAAAGCTTAATAATATACAAAAATAAAATCTGATTAGAAAGAGCTCAGTTTATCTATTAAATTGGGAGAGATAAAAAGCAAATATTTATTCCTTATTTTTGACTAATTCTATCGATAATCATCAACTGAGATAGATTTTCATGAGGAGTTGCTGAGAATTTGACGACAAAAAGGCTTAAAGTCTGGTCAGTATTTTTTTTATACAGGTTCTGAAAATTCAGTTCAGAAATCTTCCTGCTTGTTCTTTGTGTGTGGGTGTGTTTGTATCTTTTCATTGATTCCAGCGTGAATGCACTTGAGCGCCCATTTGAATGGTGGAGAATAGACTCTGGTGCCCCCGCTGAAAGCCTGTTGGACGCCATTGTGATTGCACAGGGGTGTGTGTATCTCCTGTGTGTGAAGGGGAGGTGGTGGTGGGGGGGGAGATGAGACTAAGTCTATCAGGACCCCTGCACATGAAAGGTAAACTTAGGCGCTAATCGCTGTGCTGACACAAGGAGGTTCAGAAGGGCGGCCACTTAGAAATGAAAGGCAGGAGAGCGGGGACCCTGGCGGCATCAATGGGGCTCAGCACCGCTGACCACATTACAGGAACAAACACACACTGCAGAATAGACTCACTAACTTGGTGGTCTTGATGGACTTTACATCATGGGTTGAGTGTCTGAATGTGGATGTGTGTGTGTGTGTGTGTGTGTGTGTGTGTGTGTGTGTGTGTGTGCGTGCGTGCATGTGTCTCAAAATGTTTTGTGTATTCTTTCTACAAATATAAAAAGAGATACAGCACAACATCGTATCTGGATAAAGCTAATAATAACGAAACAAAACCCCCCCAATAAAACGAATAAATGATTGAATTCCAAATTCACACATTCTACTACGGGTAAGGTGATTCACACCGACGTGAGGAGAAAGCAGAGCAGAACTTCATGGAGGCAGCAGATGCAGATGAGGAGAAGAAAAAAAGGATGGGGAGGCATCACATCAGTAAAACAAGCAAACGGACATATTTGGAACTTAACGGCAAAATTAGGGAAACAAACCCATTAAAACTGACAGGGGGAGGCGCTGAGGGGGGCACAGGGAGGAAGGAGAAACCAGGCAGACGGGGAGGCCGCCTGGCTGCACGGGGAGAGAACTAACGACAGCCACCCCCCTCGGAGGTATTGAGCACGCCCTTCCCCTCTTCCCCTCTTCTCATCTCTTAATGCTTATTTTCATCGCTTTGCTTAAAATATTGATAATCAATTAGAAGTACGTCTGTTTTGCCACAGAATCTGTGTCACGGTCTATCACTCTGTCAGAGCCAATTCGCCACTCATTCAAAGTTCATTTTTTCTTGGCGGCGCTGTGCCTTTGGAGGAGTCATTACGCAGGGAACATAGCCTGGGGTGCAATCACCTATTCTCTTTCATTACTGGGGAGATGGAGAAGGTGAGAGAGATTATTAGAACTTTGGAATGATCACAAAGCTCCACGCCGCCTGTCAGATCCCCCCTACGTGTAATTCATCTGGCTTCACTGCCTTGCCCCCCCGCCCACCCCCCCTCTCCACTCCTCATCCCCGCCTCCTCCACCCCCCCCACCCCCCCGCCTCAGCCAGGGGTTTGGCCACAGACATTATTCATGAACATCTGCAGTGCGCTGAATATTCCACAGCCTCCGCCGTGATGAAAAGGGAGCTGCCCCTTTGACTTGAAAATTAACATGCCAGCACAGAGATTATGGACGCGCCGTTTCATTCCGAGCCGCGCTCGGCCACGCCGAGACCCGCAGAGCTGACGGTAAGGGGGCCGAGCCGAGCGAGGCAGAATAAATGGGACAGGAAATGATTTTATTTCAAAGTAATGACAAAAAGTGAGTGTGGAGCAGGTGCACAAACAGGGGCCGTACAAACATGCGCTCCAATGAGACGTTGGTAGTAGAACCATGAGGCGGTGAGGCTGCGTGGAAGGTAATCAGCCCAGAGTTTTACCACTGCTCTTAGGAATAGGAGAGGGCCTCGGCGAAAACACTTTCTTTTTCTTTATTAATTCCTGAGTCAGGATTAAACCGCTATTTTCATACATCTATTAATTTTATCAATTAGTCTTCCGATTACTTTCCTGATTAACTGATTAATCACTGCGCCTATGGATTATTGAATACTAGAAAAACTGTTCAAAACAAGTCATGTTGACTCTCGTCGTATCATATTTGTTCGGGGCAGAACAAGGAAAAACATTTGTCATGTTTGCTCATGAAGTTTTTCTGAAAGGATGCTAATAATCGCTGCAGCTCCATTTCAAAGGGTTTGGTGGGAAACCCGGAATAAAGCGAGAACGTCTCTTTGTAAACATATCTGTGTAGCCTCTCACCTCTCTGTATGTCTCTCTTTCATTCTCTCCTCAGCGTCTCTACATGAAAGCCCAGCCGGAGAATAGAGACTCCCTCTCACACCAGGAGCAGCACTTCTGGAGAGAGGCCAAGCATCAATCAGCCCAGCATCTCCCCTCTCCCCATTTTCTGTGTCTCTCGACTCTACGAGTGTTGTCCCTGATCCTCCTCATGTCCTCACTGACACTCCTGGTTGTGACAATATATACATGCATTACATAATAAAACTCCAGATGAGGAGTCCCTCTTAGAAGCGGCTCCTCATACCGACCTCCAGATCATCAGTCAAATGATGACACTATAACTGATATCATGTAATACTTATTAACAGTTTACTGATTATGTCAGTATCACAGAAACATGTGAAGTGAAATATGTGATGTAACGTATCAATGTGTTGGAAGGTTAAGCTTTAACAGCTTTAAATTATCTATCCATCCATCTTTGTGTCCATCTATCCTCTATTATCTATCCATCTGTCTATCCTCCATCAATCAATCATCTATCATCCATCCATCTATCTATCTCTCTCTATCAATTCACCCATCTATCATCAATCCATCTATCAATTCACCCATTTATCATCATCCATCTATCAATTCACCCATTTATCATCATCCATCTATCAATTCACCCATTTATCATCAATCCATTTATCAATTCACTCATCTATCATCAATCCATCTTTCAATCATCCATCTATCATCAATCCATCCTCCAATCATCCATCTGACCTCTTTGTATCCATGCAATTATCCATCCATCCATCATCTATGCATCTATCTATCTATCTATCTATCATCAATCAATCTTTCCATCTATCAATCCTATATCATCTAACTATCCATCTATCTTTCTATGCATCTATCAATTCACCCTTCTATATCATCAATCAATCAATCAAATCAATCTGTCCATCTCTCAATCCAATTATCAACTATTTATTCATCCATCTACCCATAATCCATATATCATCTATCCATCCATCCATCCATCATCTATCTATTAATCCATCTATTCATCCTTCCATCATCTATCTATTCATCCATCCATCATCTATCTATTCATCCATCCATCATCTATCTATTCATCCATCCATCATCTATCTATTCATCCATCCATCATCTATCTATTCATCCATCCATCATCTATCTATTCATCCATCTATCATCTATCTATTAATCCATCTATCCATACATTTATCAATCTATCAGTCCATCTCTCATCTATTCATCAATCTATCCACAATCCATATATCATCCATCTATCAACTATCCATCAATCGATCCATCCATCTATTCATCTGTCAATCTTCTATCCATCAATCCATCCATCCATCTATTCATCTGTCAATCTTCTATCCATCTGTCCTCTACCATCTATGTATCATCCATACATCCAACCATCCATCCGTCCACCCACCCACCGTCCGATCCATCTATTTCTGTAAAGGCTCAGCTTTTGGTTTCATAAACTTCCACTCTTGTATAAAATCGCTAACACGATGCCAAAGACAGGACAAGGCAATTTCCTGTTTAAAAACAAGTGTAAGTGACTCACAATAACTCTTCCCTAACAGCAGCAGGCTATCAGACATCACGGGGAATATCAAAGTAGCATCACGAGGTATTTTTGTCTGCAGCCAGACAGCTTGAAGAAAAATAAACAGCGGGTGATTTGTCAAACATAAGCAAAGACGATGAAATTATGATAAAACAAACAACACCAAGATCAAAAATGGTGCGGGTTCAGCGTAACTACCCACTTATTTTCCATGCATATATTTCATGTCGGCCATAAACGTCTCACTCCACTCAGTAGTGTCTCCACTAGAGTAATTATGGTAAGACACACAACAGAGGCAGACAGAAAGACGGAGGAATGAGCAAGAAATATAAGAAGACGGACGTATTTTGAAGGGCGAAAGGAGAGAAAACAGACTCTCAGTTTGAGGTTCTGACATGCGCTGGAGCGGGACTTTGCACCACTGTTGATTGTAAATGGCAGAGCAAGTTTACAAAGGCAGCTGGAGCCAAAATGGGGTCTGACAGCTTTGTCAGACAGTTTGAGCGGCTCGGTGTCAGGGCAGGCATCGGGATGATTCCATCCCTTTCATCTCCCAATCGACGATATACTGGCGCAAAGCCTCCGTGGGTAATAAAGAAGAAGAAAAAGAAGGGAAAAGAAAACCGGCCTGGCATGCTTTGGGGATGACAAGCAATTTCTTTTTTCAAAACACTTGTCAAAAAGGAAGCGAGGGGCAAAGAACGAGAGAAACGGCAGACCAAAGTCTAGATGCAGAATAAACATGTCAGAAAATATTAGTCCTCTCTTCAGAAAACACTAATATTAATAATCCTAGCACTCATTCTTCCACTCTTCATCTCTGCTTGTATACTATTTCACAAGTTATCTCTGTATTCACTGCATCACAACCCACTCAAGAGCGTGCTCTCCGGGTCGCCTCACTGCAGCTTCTATATTATTCTGGCCACTTCTGCAACCTTTGGCACCGTACCGTACTCGTGTTTCTTTTATAACTGACCTAAAAATATGAACACTGGAAGAAACTTTACATGCAAGCGGGCCTCTTTATCTTCTCTGCTCGTCTTCTAAAACTCTTCGCTTTTCTCCGGGAGAGGCTGAGGAGACCGAGCATAAAGAAAAATCCATAGCATGTGTTTTGTGAGGAGAGCTTGACGGAATAAAGGAGGTCTTACTAGCGGCGTTTTGTATGGTTACAGTCCCATAGATTTACTCCTCTGATCCGTCTACCTCCATCTTCTTGCCTTCTTCTTCTTCCTGTTTTTTTTTTTTTTTTTTTTTTTCAATTTACAGGATTTGTTTCTGTGTGTCAGACGGCGAAGAGGATGAGGTATAAAATTAATCTTTATCCTTGTTTTGTTGTGTTTCCTCCTCCTTGACAAAGCATGTCAGTAATTAGCCGGCCAGTTTGGTTCCAGGCTTTTCAGTGGGTGCCTCCGTTTGCCAACTTTCGCCTTTTGTTCTTGCCACACAATGCCGCCCACTCACCCTCCGTGTCTCTCTGCCTCTCTCTCCACTCTGCTCCCCAGCACACACCCACACAGGGCGTTACACAATCTATCCAAATGTGCTTCACTTTAAAACCCCATTACTTAGCCCCTGTTGTTTTGTTCAACACAATTAAAAGAACAGGTCCTTCATGAGAATTCGGAGAGCCTTGCTCATTCACTGCCTCCCTCCTCTCTTTTACTCGATCCTTTTCGGCGGCTCAGCGTTGGCTGAGGAGTTGCTGAGATCGGGCCGGCTTAGTTCCCCTGATTCCTTGGGTTTTGTTTGCATATAGGTTTAGTTTGGTTCCATTTATACTACTCAGTGCCATGCCTCAATCTCGGGCTGCAACCAGACCAGTGAGCAACTTTAAAGACCTGTTAGCCAAACGGAGGAAGGGAAGTATAGACACCCACACACATACTGACGATCCCGACGGGGGTCAAAGGGCACCGGCGCCATTATCTCTCCGAGTACTGACACACTTCAAAAGATTGAAAAACTCAAAGGGCTTTCTGAGCAATGACTACCTGGCCAGGCTTTGGCCGAGGGTCTGGTGATAATTTAAGGCTGGGGCCTTCAACACAAGCATCTAAGCCCTGCAGTAAGAGCTTAGTAGAAAGGTAAAGAAAGATAAAGGTAAATGAGAGACAAGGCTGCTGGGCAGAAATGATGACCACAAGGTCACTGTCAGGGAGATGTCAACAGGAAGTAGAACGAGTCTGCGGTATTGTGGGTGGGAGGGAATAAAATCATCATCTGTCAAGAGGATCATGATTCGGTGTGAAGGAGAGGAATAACTTCTCACTCAAATATATTCCATCTATTGATGGAATGAAAATGAATCACAACCTTTTTTTTTTGTCATTTCAGTCATTTTTTAACCCTTTGATTTCCTCAACAACAAAAAAATTGAAAATTTGAAATTTCGTATTTCATGAAAAATCGTGGATTTCAATTTGATTCGCTCCACCTTTTGTTACAGCATGTATTTAGGAAACTATTTAACCTTTATTACACTTATTTTGGTTGTATCAAGTTCCAGAATTCTGTTTGGAAAGTCCCTATAAATTTTAATACGCGCGAAAAAATATCTTACCTATAGAATGGGACTTCCTCAATAGCTGAAATATATAATATATAAATAACAAAATGTGAATATTAGCTCATTTGATTATGGCTAACATTTACAACATCCAAGATGTACTGCACTTCTGGTTAAGTAGTTGAATTGAATTATGTCATGAGGTTTACTGACACCAGCTGAGTGTGCGTGTGCCTGTAATAAGCAGACACACACACACACACACACACACACACACACAAACCCACACACACACACACACACACACCCACAATGGTCTCGCTCTCTGGCGCAGAGTGAAGAGGAGGTCAACCATGCCCACAAAACAAGAGGTATGAGGCTCTGGGAGTTGTCTTAAGCTGTCGACAGCTCTATAATTAACACTGTACAAGACCTTTACGAACAAACAAGCGTAATGGATTTCAAGCACATCAGGAAGCCGTTTGCTCGCGTGCACATGTGTCCATGTACTCCATGTTCTGGCTAATGTGGGAACAGCTAGGTCTCTATAGAATTTGAGTCTAGACCTAGAGTTTGGTGTAGACCTGACATTTTAGGAAACTAGCTTGACATACAGTTTGTTGTGATTTGGCGCTATATAAATATAATTGATTGATTTAATATCACTCCAACATCCATTAGGCCACCAGCAAGTGCTTGTTTTAATCACGTGACCATTTGCAATGAGGTTCAGTATCACTACTAAATCAACATGATTATTGAAAGAATCTTTTTTCAATAGGATGAAAGCAGATTTACGGTATATTAAAGTGATGAACTTTGCATTGGAGCTGTTTTGTAACCAACATTTTCAGTTTTCTATTAAAAAAAAAAAATCATGTTTATTGATTTCAGCCAATATTGATTTTTCTTTAAAACGTCTTAAAAAAAAGAAAGGACTACCCCACCCCCCTTCAAACACGGCCAGATGAGCCCAAAACTCACTTAAATGCCACTAATTGCATCATCTCTGAGAGGAAATCATTAATCAATGGCATTATGGGAAATGAAACTGTCCCCTAAACCAGATCAAAGTGAACGTAGTGGCTTAGCGAGGTTTCACTGGAGCTCTGCAGGACGGAGACGGGATTATCACCCCGAGACACACAAACACTCCTCATTAAAACGATACAGCACCTCGGAATTAAATGCTGCACGCACTCTAGGTGTGAGTCCTTTCATGTCACCGCTCCCAAGAACACACTCAGCAACATAGCTGTTGACTTAGGTGTGCTTCACATGCTCCCTCACGCCAAATACTTTCATAAACATTTTTATGGACAAATAACTCTTTAATCAGGCCGTCCAGGCTTAATGTGGGCAGGCCCATGTTCAGGACCTGCGGAGGGGTCCACTGGGGGAATGAATAATAGAATGGGGCCCCTGCTGGTTCATCTGGCTGTCTATTGGCGCCCCGAGAGCGCAGTAATCTGTTCCCCCGTCCCACCAGCCTCACCACTGGCCCCTCAGGGATCCAGGCCTGCTGCAAAGGGATGCCTTAATGTGTCATTAACCGTAGAGAGACCGCAAAACACAAACATATATCCATATATAGAGGCTCTTCATAGGGGTCTTCTCTGAAATAAACTCAATGAAGACACTTGATTTAAAAGAAACATTTAATGTTTATGTTAAATGTTGAAAGGCGATAGCTCCAATAGGTAACCCTCGTTAACAGTTTGACTTAAATGTATAATACGTCATTTTTTAACGTTAAAACTTGTAAAGACTTGAACAGAAAGAATCTGTAGACAATCTCCTCTTCGTTCCAAGAATAATGGATTCACTAAAGGTCATTATTATAAATTCAAGCCATGTTTTGACTACAGAGTCAGGAATCAGCACAAACCAGAAGAATGACAAGAGAATAATTTGGTTTATGTTCTGAGCAGCACAAACATTTGAAGGGGGATTTAGCATTCTCATCTAGATTGAGATCATTATAAAGTAATAAAAAAATGGGTTAAAGTATCTCAGGACATTTATTTAATACCACATAGATACGATGGTTACAGTATTTTGGATCAAATACTTGACAATATTTATAATGCAATGACAAATAAATGTTAAAAAGTAAAAGTATTGATTGTTATATTACTTGGATTAAATTCCAAAAGCATCTTAATGGGCGACTGTGACGCCTCAGGAGGTAGAGCATTCGTCTCCTCATCGGATTAACACTTCAATCCCAGGCCCTGAGGTCTACATGTTCAAGTATCCTCCAGCAAGATACTGAACCCCAATCTGCTCACCGGCGCTCACCTTACCTCTAAGGCCGGGTCCCAGCCATCCTCTGACGGAAGCCAATTTCCGCCGCTTACATCCCTGACCTCATTCTTTTAGTCGCTGCTCAGGGCTCATGATGATATTGGGCGTTTGAGCGTAGATGGACCGGTAAATGAGGGAACTTTACCGTACGACTCCAACCACCACTGTCCATCTCTAGGTCTGTTTCCCATCACTCTAGAACGAGACACCAAGATACTTAAACTCCATCGCTTGAGGCAGCCTCTCACCCCCAACAGGGAGAGGACAATCAACCCTTTTCCAGCAGATTTGGAGGTGCTGACTCTCATAACAGCCGCTAACTCAGACGCAATCCACTCCAGTGATTGCTGGAGATTACAAACCACGGAGATGAATTAGTTTGTATAATTGTATGTAAAACAATAAAGCTTCTTCGTGTTCGTAACAAAATATGCGGCTACACAGGTCTTGAAGTTGCAACGCGTTGTTAGTTACTGAAAGCCGTAAAACCTCAGACTCTACAAAGGCAGGAAATTGTCCTCACAAAAAGTTACAGCAAGCTCCAACGCAGTACAAAGTTAGCGGCATCAACTCCACTTGTACCAACATTGTGCCCCAATCTACTTATACTGGTAAATCCACGGCTTACATTACACTGACATAAGCAGTGGATATTGGCAGAATGGGTTTAACCAGGCATTGTTGTAACGGGGCTTTTCTGAGGGAATCTTCTGGCCTACAGTGAAAGAAAGAAAATATTTAGGACAAAAATAAAGTGGTTGCTGTCTGCCACCGTCTTCAGGAGAAGGAGTTTCGGAAGGTTTCCGGGGGGGTGTTAAGATGATTTGTAGGCCTTGTCTCCTATCAGATCATCTAAAATGTGAGTGATTACACCAGTAATCAGCTGCAAGCCGACACTGGAACGGCCTCAGTTTAAGAGATAAAGGGCGAGAGACAGACTTAAGAACGGAGAGAGAGAACGGCAGCGATGAGAGACCTGTGAAACAGACAACAGAGAGAACAAGGAGAGGAGGAAGAAGGTGGTAGATTATTTTACAATATTATCGCATGCCAGAATGGCCTTTCTCCTTCAGCTTTTCTTTCTCCCTCTCTCTCCGTCTCGCATACACTCCTCTATTCAGAAACCCACTTGTACTTGGCCAAACAAATAGCTGACACCGACTCGTCAAAGCCTTGGATTGGCAGCCTGGGCCAAGTGGGGCTGTTGACAAGTGAGGGCAGTGAAAGCAGAGGAGGAGAGGAAAGAGCGGGACAGAAAGAAAGAGAGACAACGGAAATCCCTGCTGTAATTCCTCAAGATGTAATCCACTGGGTTTAATGATGTGTGTGTGTGTGAGTGTGTGTGTTTAGGTGTGTGGAGGGGGATTATATATTTATCAAGAATGCTCATCCTTGCTTTCATATTGGTGTCTGTCTCTGTGTGTATGAAAGAGAGAGAGAGAAAGAGAGGAAGAGAAAGAGAGAGAGAGGAGAAAAGCAAACTTGTAAACCCGACAATGATGACTAAGGGATTTAAACCCTCGCTCTCTGTCATATAATGACGAACCCTGGCCAACTCAGAATAACGTCTATTCACTGAGGCTGATCCCATAGATTAGTCCTGATCTGGAGACATCTCCCAACACACACACTCACACTCACACACACACACACATCTCCCACTTGTCAAACACGCTGTGCATTTTGTCAAAACTGAAGATCCCTTGTTTTCCCATCTCTTTCCAGTACATCTTATCTATTTGTCACTTTTAGTGAACTGGTCCCAGCAGCAATCAAGAATTCCACAGGTTTCTGTAAGAACATGTACTTGATCAACTCAAGGTCAAAGGTCATACCTGGTTCTGTGAAACCGGCAGAATGGGGATTAAGATGTTTGTGACATTACACACCTAATCCACTACTACAGCTCAACTAATCTCAGATAGATCGCACGCATGCACGCGCACACACAGACACACACACACACACCTGTGTGTGTGTAAAAGTGTGCTAAAGTGTGTGACACGGACCGACAGAGTAGAATGGAGCCTTAAAGTTTTACGTTATTTGTCTGTGTGCTTAAATGTCCAAGAAAGGAACTGATTGTGAGGTGCCGACGAAAACGAAGCTGGACGCCGGAAAGCCAGCCAGAGGACTGCAGGTAAGCTCACCCTTCTCCTATTTCTAGTCCCACAGCCAAAACCTCCTCACTACATTCATGGACACCCAGATCCAGGAAGCCTTACGAGTAGCCTAGGTCACAATATCCTTTTCCTCTCTTGGAGCAAAAAAACTGAGTAAACCGTCTCACCTAACGACTCTTCTGCTTTGACAAGAACAATGTTATTGAATTTTTAATAGCCCAAAAAGTTTGGTAGAATCTCTACTTTGCAGTGCAGCAGGAGGCCACCACCAGATTTTCAGATGAAAGTTCCCTCATGACATTATGGACCACAGAAATCAGTCGAGAAGAACTGGTTTCATTGTCCTGATTGACGAGGATCGAGGATATATTTATAGATAGTCCTGATGTCCTTGAGCCGTATTTATAGAACCAGTCAAAAACTTCTTCCAGCGGTATTATATTCATTAAACATGGCACGGAATGAATGAGTAGGACAAAGCGAGACAGTTTAGAGACTTGAAGCGACTCTGCTCAAAGCTGAACAGACAACCCAAAGGCTGCTGTGACCTTTCAGGAATGCAACTGTCACTACTGCAGCCCGGCCGCGCGTGGAGCCCGGATCGGGCCTCCAGAAAGCTCAAACGTGTCCACAAAGCTGACAATCAAGACAGGTTTACTCTGAGCATGAGCAGAGCTGATCGCATCAATCTCTGCAGAGTCTACAGCCGGGGAGGTGCTTTGACTTTTTCCACTGCATCTAAAAAGACATTAATCAAAGTGAGATAGATTAGCCGTTAGTAACAAGGAATCATGTTCAAGACATCAGAGTAGCATTCTTCCACCATCAGCAGACGCAGGCCCGGACATCTTTCTCATGGCTAACACACACTAATTCATGGCACGCACAAATGTACATTTACAGAACATGTGTCCTGCAGATGTAGTAGCTTATGAGAAAAAAGACTGTGTGTGTGTGTGTGTGTGTGTGTGTGTTTGTGAGAGAGCTGTACAGATGTATATGTAGAGAGAGATATGTAGAGCGAGAGAGAGAGAGAGGGGGTAGAAAGATGGAGAGACAAGAAGTACCTGAAGAATGCAAACATATGAGCAGCAGAAAGAAGGGAAATTAAATGAGCATTAATTCTCCCCCAGTAATTCCCTCTCCTCGGCACGAGGAGATGAAAGAGGAGCTACGTCCTTTATGATATTTATTTCTCCCTAAACACTCAGCTGGAGTTCTGCTCTGGGACCGGGGGCCCCGGTTGGGAGGAGAACAGTACCCACGGACCATTCCGTGGCCGGTTTACCAGTTGGGCAGAAGTGAGTAAGATTAGGTCAGTGGAGTATTAATCAACTCTTTACCTCTGTTGAAAGTCCTAAATTAGGGCTGTGAAGGGAGGGGGGGATGAAAGGAGAGAGCGTTGGGCGCGGTTTCATGGACAAATAAACAATTTAAGATAGGTGTAGAAGTAAACGTGTGTGTGCATGCGTCCATGTGACCTACTGTAAATAACGGGGCAGCGCTGCCCTCATTAATGAGCGAGGGTGGATGTCTCCGTCATCGGGCCCTGCGCCGCACGGAGGAGGCCTGCGTGACTTGTTATGTCTGAGTGTTGATTGCACACACAATGCCAAAAACTGAATGAAAGAACAGCGAGAGGGGGGGGGGGCGATGTCAGGGGAAGCATGCGCAGAGAATATGAGTTCAGTATGTGTTGTGGAAGAATCGGCCACATGGGATCGGTCTGCCGAGACGGATCCGCCTTCTGATTCTGATTTATGTGTCGTCCCTTTGAACAACACTGCTATTAAAATGTTGGTGGAGTCAGAGCGAGCCGCAAACGTGGAAGTTATTTAGTCACAAATTGGATCTGACACGGACGTTTTCGTCTGGATGTGAAACTACTGTGTAACTACGGCCTGTCTTATTATCCGGCTTCCGATCGTAAATCAACAAACCTGCAAACCGTGATACACCAGGCTCCGTTATTGGCTAACGTAATAACAGCAATAATGTGAATGAAACATTAAATTGTTGTTTTTCAACAGGAAACATGTGAACAGATTCCTGTATTATTGACTTTTGTCCTTTTCCCCCATTATTTACATATATTTAAACTAAAAACTATGAAGAAACGCTTCACGGTTTTAAGATTATTTATTTTAGTGCCAGTTTTTTTCCCTATCCATTTTCTTCTCATATGTAAAAGATACATAGTCCCTCCGGCGGGTTCTGGGTCTACTCCGGGCTCCCTTCCCAGTTGGACCTGCATGGAGAACCTCCAAAGAGAGGTGTCCTGGCGGCATCCTAAACTGGTACCTGAGCCACCACAACCATATCCAAGCAGGGGGCTCCACTCCTTCTCTCTGAGGCTGAGTCCAGCCACCCTACGAAGGAATGTCATATCAGCCGTTCGTATCCTTGACCTCGTTCTTTTAGTCACTACCTAGAGCCCCTCACCACAGTTGAGCACTAGAATGTATAACTATTAAATCAAGGGCGTTTCCTCGGTTCTCAGTTCCCTCTTCACGTCAACGGACCGATAAAAAACACCAGCAATTCTGTTGAAGCCGCTCGGAACGATTGTCCATGGAGACCCCAAGATACTCCTGTCCAACAACTTCATTGACAACAATTTCCTTCATTTTTATCAGACAACTTATTTTGCTGGATCTTCAAAAGATCTTCAAAGTGAAGACAGAGACATGGAGCATGAGATTGGTGGTGGGAGATGATTTAGGCAGAAGCATATAAGTGCGAGAACACAACGTAATGATGGGCTAAGAGCGTGTGTGTGTGTGTGTGTGTGTGTGTGTGTGTGTGTTAACAGCTCAATCTGTATGAGATTAAGCCTCCAATATAATTATGAAACAAATCATGACTCCCATCTGTTTCTCAGGCGCGGGACATGGGATTGGAGCCGACAGGTGTCTAAATGTTTATCAGCTGTCCTGCGTTTATTCCTGTGTCTCTGGGTTAGGAGGAAAAATTACCCACACTAATATAATTCAAACTCACATTCGCTTTGAAAGGTTGCTGGTCTGGCAGGAATGAAGAACAAGCTGTGCAGAACCACCGGCCCGAGTACAATATGTGCCGTGGCATGTCGGGTTTAAGTCTTCAGCCGCATGAGGATAAACATTAGACACACGCACACACGCACACACACACGCTAATGCATCAATCTGACGGGAAATAGTCACAATACGTCACCAATATTTAAATAGCCAGGATGTTGAAAGCATCTTTACACCACATTTATTTCACATCAGGAAAAGACGATACGTCCATCATCAGTGTGACTAGACAATTACTACGAACTAGCAGTCGAATCAGTCGTGGGTGATGTACGTGTGGAAAGAGAGACAAACTGGCTCTTTTTCTTATGTTAAAAGAAAGATGGATTAATATAATTTGTACTTATTTCTATTGTTCTTACTGCTGAAGAGAACAAATAGAATCTATGAAATAGTTATCATATGCAGTATGAACAGCTGCATTAATCATAATATACAATTTAAGCCAAATGTTGGAATATAAAACAAGGATAATATGACTTATTATTAAAACTAGAATAAAATCATGTCCTCTTTGTCTGTTTCATGACATTATTGTCGTTGACTCTGGTATCCGGTAGTTTATTCATCTGGGTATCTAGCACTAATAATCACACAGTAAAGAAGATGAAGATAAAGCTGGCCGGTAATCTATACTGGAGTTTGTAAATTTCACATATATTCACTGCCGTTTCTTAATAATATCCACAGTGTCAGTTTCACAGCAAAACTCCCCGTACTTTCTGTTACATCCTGTAACATTATCAGTAACCTGACTTGTTACATTTGTGAAGTACACATAATAGTGTTCCATTTTTAAATGACCAAACTCTAACAGATGCTTGTTAACAAGCTTTTTTAACAAAAATACGTTATTTTATATATCACTATTATATACATTATAAATATGAAATAAGAGTAAAATTACAAAAAAGTATTACTTTTGTTTGGACTAGATGACTGAAATGCTCTTAACCACCTGATTTCTTAAAAAAAAAAAAACCCGGCAGCAGACTAAAGTTAAAGAGCAGCTGAGAAAACAAACATTAATGCTTGTTGTTTTGGAGAATACTTTCCCTCTCAGTGTTTTTGGCGTGACCACAGACTCAAGAGCCTGAATCTCCTACGTTTCATGAACCACTCACTAGCAGATTCCTCAGTCTCAAGGCAGGATCAACAGAAATGGCCCAATAGTACCAGAAAGGCCAGAAGTCTCATGATACTGCAAAATGAAACGATAAAGGAAAAGAGATAAGCCTGAATATTGATCAGCAACTAAAATAACAATAAAATAAAAACATTACTATTAGGGTTTGTTTTTCTAATTTTGCCTGTTTTGCTTTGTTTTCTACAAACATCAGGGATCAAAAGCTCTTTTTAATGCCTTTTTAAATTCTCATCTAGCGATGCATTGTGTGGATAAACTGTGGCCAGTAAATGAGCAACTCGTCACAACTCCTAGTAAACAATTCATAAATGGAGTGTGAGTTCTTGAGAGAGCTTTGGACGGGAGAGGGAAATTTTTAGTGACGTTGGGAAATAAACAGCGAGAGGATCAGAAAACGTTTGAGCCGAGCTTCAGCTGCTCTGGAGTCGGGGTCATAAACAGGAACGCCTCTGACAGTCTTTGACTTTGACAAGTTGTTTTTATCAGGATCTTATCTAAGATTTCAGCTGGTGCCATAAAAATCCACAAGCTATATCCTGAATTGGATTTGCCACACGGACGCGCGTTCAACCCCTTCCCTTCTCCTAACATGTAAATCGTCCCTATTCCCTAATCAACTTCCACATTTCGCCCTCTGGGGGGGAAGCAGTCGCTCAGCATTGATGTATTTTACACAGATTTGTTGCCAATTTGCTGCATTCCAGTGGAAAAAGTAAATGTAATAATGAGGTGGGTGAAATTCATTATACATGTGTATGAAATGCTTTTCAAGTGCGAGAGAAGGATTCATGGGGATGTTCATATGGCACGTAATCACGCCTCGCGTCTGCACAGCCTGCAACGGCATAAAACATTTAATCTGGGATGAACACTTTCTGTCGCTTCCTCTCTCTCTCTCTCCCTCTTTGGACCCTCTTCCTCTAAACACCCCCCTGTCCTCCCTCTATCTTGCCTCCTCTCTCCCCCGATCCGTCTCGGCGACTGCCAGAATCCACAATAATAAAATTATTAAAATGCTGTTTGGCTGCCATTAATCAGTGGCGGTGATAAATCCTTGTGTGAGAAGTGACAGAGCATTAGTCACATACCTCTTGGCCTCCAGAGACAGAATAATAAGCCAGGAGCCGGACCAGGTCAATCATAAACTCATCAAATGCGTCATTTAATTTCTCCATTTAGACAAACAGAATTTGTTTATGGGAAAGATATCAGGTGTTGTGGAGCGAGAACGGCGCTGAAATGCTGGTACATTAATCAGGGCTTGATTACAAGCGACTCTCAGTTGTTTATCCTAATTTCATTCATTTCCATCAACAAAGCAAACACAGACGAACACAGCCATTAGCAATGGATGGGGATGGCACAATTACAGCCTCATATTAAATAATGTGATGATGAATGGTCCAATACAAACTAAAACAAAGGCTTTCTTATGACTTTAATTCCATCCCAGCCCTCGCCTTCCTGTATATGTCTGTGGAGGCTGGTTGCTGAAAGGGAGAGGAGAAGCCGATACGACGACTGCAGGAGGCCAAAACTGATGAGGAAAAAAGATGTAAATATCCAGAAAACGATCAAACTTCAGGAGAAATATTGGATTCCTTAATATGGCAGTTGTATACGAACATGAAAAGGGATCATTTCTAATTGAAATCAGATGGTAAGCATGTAGGAGTAGATTAGGGCCTGACATTAGGACAAAGAAACATGCAGACCGTACGTAGACAACCCTGAGACCTCCCAGAACACCACAGAAGCTGAAACAGGTTAAAAAGGTAACAACAAAGTCGGACACTCTTGTTGATGTAAGGCTTCAAGAAGCCAACCGGTGTGTTTTCAGGAATCAGGAAGACCATAAAGCTGCACAGTATATTCACCTTTTTCCTCTGGTACTGCTGACTGTAACCTTTAACAGAGTCCAACAGTGCCTCAACTAATATCAGTCATGTTTGACTGAAAAATATGACATTTACGTCTAGACTGACATGATGGTTTGTATTCAATTTAAGTTTAGTGACGTCAACTCATCTACTCGGCACTAAGCACCTATTTGGGGGTATTTTTCGCAAAAATAAACACAGTAGGCTCATTTTCATAATCGACCCTCAGTAAAAAAGTGACATTTAACAAGATTAATGACAGCCCAAAAGTCAAAATACGTGTAAATACATGACTAAATCTTTTATTTCATATTTGTAGGAGACAACTTTGTGGTCACTGAAAGAACTTGTTGTTGATTCTTGTTTTAGTCAGGAGGGCAGCGATATTACAAGTTTGACCCAGACCATTCATTCCTGTGAATTGATGCGGCGTGGATGTGGAGGAACGGTCCAGAATGTTTTCTTTGATGCTATTCCTTCCATGAAATATTGTTACCACATTTCAACCAGCCTTTCTTCTTTATCTTTGATCCACCTGGCCCGGTGACATCCGGGTCATCCTATTGGTCAACTTCAGAACATGTTGGGAGCTTTCTCAAAGGGAAATTCTGCCATGCTAGACTTTTCCCACTGGAGTCGTGGAGCGTCCCAGACGACACGTCGCTGTTCTTTGATTATTTCGTACGCATTTGGTCCGGATGGAAGGAATTTCTCGGCAAAGACCAGATGGAATGAAAATCATTTACGGCTACAATCGTGTAAACAGAACCGGGCATACGCCGGCTTTTTAAGAATCTTTCTCCTATTTCGTTTTTGATAACTTGACCAAGTCATCAAAAACCAAAGGAGCTTCTTTGGGTCTAAAATTGATTAGTATCCAAGGATGAAAACAAACAAATAGATTAATTCAAGCTGAAAGGTGTGAGTCCAGTTAGCCGTTGAGTAGTTGTTGTTGTTGTTGTTGCTGCTGCTTCCTCTTAAAGGAACACATCCAGTCGGTTCCATCACCTAAGGAAACCGGGCTGATTAGTGTGTGAAGGCCAAGGTTGATGCAGCAACCCATCCTGGTCCACCTGTGACAGGATCACCGATCATCCATTCATCCCTTTCCTATTCCTTCTTATTCTTATTCAGGGTCACAGGGGGGCGGGGCTATAGTACCAGCATGCACGAAAACATCACAGAGAAGCTGCCAGTTTGTGGCCACAGGTTGGTCTCTATTTATTTTATGTGATAAGAGAGAAAGAACTATATTAAATTTACAATGATCCTTGTAATTATGATAGCTTTAGCATAAAAATAATGTCCATTCTTATCTTTAACTAGTTGTGACTTCCAAAACCAAAAATTCACATCCTATATTTAATACTATACATTTGATTTCCTATCTGACTTAAATAGCATTTAAAAAACTTTTTGAGATTAAGCTCCCACTTGTGTCGGATATATGGAACAAATCTTTCTCACAATAAATCCAGTTCTTCCTCCCACTAAAGTTTATGCGGTTATATAATTAGAAAACTATCCATGAGTTTGTTTTGAGTCATAATATGCCGACTTTTCGGGGACATAATAACAATCATAAAACAACAGCAATGATCAGAGACATGAAAACATTCTTAGACAGATAGATAATATTTGTACAATATTTGTACTGTGAGCCGTGGCCTTAAAATGAGGAATGGTGGGTCGGTAGGTAGAATATATGAATTATGCCGTCAAGGACTCGAAGAAGTTTGTCTGCAATGTATTTATGTCTATTTCAGGTCCAATCAAACAGCGTCATCAATCAAAGTCTCCGGAGAAACACGTATATTTAAAATAAAACAAACTTTGTCATCATGTTAAAAGAATCTGCTTTTCATTGTCTCACAAAGTTACCTTGGCAAAGAAAACCTCCCAGCAACACCCTCACCAAAGAAAGGATTCAATAATAGTGTTGATAGCGGTAGCGCTGTCTTCACTTTCTCCTTCTCCTGTCCCTCTCATTCTGCATTATTTGCATTAAGCCTCCCCATCCTCCTCTCTTGTGAAACGCCCTGAGCGCCTGCCAGCAGTCCAAGGTAATTAAATTACTTAGAAAGTTTACCTAACAGTAAATGGTTTGCAAAATTTAAGGTGATTGCAAATTCGCTTTCATTCCTCTTCAATGCCCGGCCAGTTTAAGCTTGTCTGCAAATAATTAGCACATGCATTTGCATCAAAATAGTTTGTACCATATGTTGCAAAATTATGGAAAGAGGCAAATTAAAAATATTCGTTTCTGTTATGGAAATGTGTACATGTTAAGCGTGGGGGAGAGAGAGGAGAGAAAGGGAGGGAGAGACATTGCCATGTGTCTGCAAACATAAACAAGGAAGAGAGAGAGAGAGAGAGAGAGAGAGAGAGAGAGAGAGAGAGAGAGAGAGAGAGAGAGAGAGAGAGAGAGAGAGAGAGAGAGAGATAGAGAGATAGAGAGATAGATAGAGATATATATAGATAGAGATATATATATATATATATA
>VRLP01004715.1:0-30000 GCA_009660295.1 Lophius piscatorius
TCTGTCTGTCTGTCTGTCTGTCTGTCTGTCTGTCTGTCTGTCTGTCTGTCTGTCTGTCTGTCTGTCTGTCTGTCTGTCTGTCTGTCTGTCTGTCTGTCTGTCTATCTATCTATCTATCTATCTATCTATCTATCTATCTATCTATCTATCTATCTATCTATCTATCTATCCATCCATCCATCCATCTATTCATCCATCCATCCATCCATCTATCCATCCATCTATCCATCTATCCATCTATCCATCTATCTATCTATCTATCCATCCATCCATCTATCTATCTATCTATCCATCCATCCATCTATCCATCCATCCATCTATTCATCCATCTATTCATCCATCCATCCATTCATCCATCCATTCATCTATCCATCCATCCATCTATCCATCCATATATCCATCCATCCATCCATCTATCCAACCATCCATCCATCCAGCCATCCATCCATCTATCCAACCATCCATCCATCTATCCAACCATCCATCCATCTATCCATCCATCTATCATCTATCCATCCATCCATCTATCCAACCATCCATCCAGCCATCCATCTATCCAACCATCCATCCATCCATACATCCATCTATCCAACCATCCATCCATCCAGCCATCCATCTATCCAACCATCCATCCATCTATCCATCTATCCATCTATCCACCCATCCATCCATCTATTCATCCATCTATTCATCCATCCATTCATCCATCCATCCAGCCATCCATCCATCCATCTATCCAACCATCCATCCATCTATCCATCCATCTATCATCTATCCATCCATCCATCTATCCAACCATCCAGCCATCCATCTATCCATCCATCTATCCAACCATCCATCCATCTATCATCTATCCATCCATCTATCATCTATCCATCCATCCATCTATCATCCATCCATCCATCCATCCATCTATTCATCCATTCATTCATCCATCCATCCATCTTTCCATCCAACCATCCATCCATCCATCCATCAGTCACATGAAGGGTGGGCATGGATTCCGGCTCAGGGTCATTTCAGATTTATTTTGTAGTTACTGATATCCCTTCATATTTCTTCTGTTTGTATTCACTGAGTTTAGTGATAAAGGTTTCAGGACAAAGTGAGTTTCTCCTTCACCTGGACATCATTCAATATTGGGATCGCCTCAATTTTCCATTCAAGGGTTTTCATGGCTTGTTTCCTCCCTCCTCCTTCTTCTGGGGGTTTTTGGATTGTTGTTTCTTCTCTTTCTTCTCTTTCTTCTCTTTCTTCTCTTTCTTCTCTTTCTTCTCTTCAACCCCAGAAATCTCCACAGGAGAAATTCATGAGGTGTTTAAGAAAGTAGAATAAAAAAACAACAAGAAAAAACGATGAAAATAACATTTCAAGTATAACTACCTGATTCTGAGACATAAAACTTCCAAATATGATTCAGATATAATTAAAAATTAGATTTACCAGCTCATTTCAAGACAAGCTTTATTTTAATATCACGTCTTATTTCAAGAAGTCTCACCAAGGAAAATTTTCATTTCAGTTCTATTGTTAGATTTTACCACTTATTACAAGCGGAAAAAAAACAACAATATTCTTGAATTTGGTCTCAAAACTTTTCCATTTAATGTTCAACAAAAGGTTCCCAGGTAGTGAAAGGTGAGTTTTAAACCGTAACAATGTGCTGCAGAAAACATTTTAAAACACCTGACCTGCATTTTCCGAAATGCGTTCTCTCACATTATGAAGTTTTATTTCAACTCTTAACGCTGCGATCTTCTACGGTATAACAGAAGGTGAATTTAGCTGAACTAGCAAAAAAACAATATAGAAATGCATTAGATAGAGGGTCCTGTGGGAGGAGGAGGAATCGTATAGAGGGATATACATAGATATCGTATGTTTGCCAGAGAGTCTGAGAGACTCGGGTGGTGCGAGCTTGAAAGCCAATGCAGAAAAATGGGAGATATTGCTGTGGGTGGAGGGCAAACTAACTTTGAACATTCATTGCGGCAAAGTTATTATCCGTCCTCTCTGGAGGTCGAAGCCAAGGCTGCTGGGAAAGCTCGTCAAACAAGAAAAAAAAGAACCCACCCACGTACTGAACTCAACTCACAATATGAGCTTTTACTTGATTCACCAAACCTCAGAGAGAATGCCCTTGAGATGAAGGCTGGATAAATAGATGGATTTTTTTCTTTTTTTTTTGTTTGAATTAAAAGAATAAAGCTCCTATTTTTAATTTGCTGACATCATTTTCAGAATCTGGCATCTATTCTACAGCGACTGCAAACTCAACGGCTCCTCGCTGAATCACAGAACCGCTCTTAGAAGGTGCTTCAGCTTTTTTGGCTTTTTGAATTAATGCATCTTTTTATTTTTTTCAAATCTCCCTCTTTGTGGCGTTGATCAAATATGTCAAAAATAACAACTAAGCATTAAAAGAAGGCTTAATTTGTGGTGTCGGTTGGTGTTATCATCACCTCTAAATCTTTATTCTTGCACTTGCATCCACAGAAAAAAAAAATGATTCCACTCTGCCACGTTGTTTGAAGAAAGATTTTTAACTTATAGACGACATTTATTGCACAACACACTTATATGCAATAATTAGTCAGAAAGTCTTTTTTTTTGAAGAATTCTATCCAAAGGTATCTGCCCTGAGCAGCAGTAGAGATATCTCTCCTTCCCTTGGAGTCCGGTACAGGTGGTGGTGGTGGTGGTGGCCGATGACTCTGCGTCGACAGATGAATAGTTATGTTTGAACTAGATGGAGGTAGGGAGTCAAAATTAAAAAGGACTCGAAAAACGATGAAGGTGTAAATGTGGTCCCACCAGTCCGCTGGGTTTTACAAGTAATCGGAAGTTATGTACGAAAAACAGTGTTTTTCTGTAAAAAAAAAAAAAAAAAAAAGTCCCCCTAGTGAGTAAAATTGGAACTATTAGAGAAAAACACAATGTATTCCAGATAGAGTTTCTTGAGTAGATTCATATCCAACAAATTCAGTCCAAATCGGACCAACTTTTGGGAAATTATGCCCCCAACATTTTTGGAGATAAAGAAAATTTGAATATGCATACCAGCAAAAATCTGTTATTTAGACAGAACAATACTTTAACAGTAATTATTTGCTTTTTTGACATTAGGGGACTTTTCTGATATCGTTCTGTCATTTTACCAGAAGTTTTTTATTTTCATGTAAAATTGAGTCCTCAACGTATTCTGTCTTGAATTTTACAGTTTGAAGTGTAAAAACCCAAATGTAGCGTATTGTCTTTTTGTTATGCAGTATATTATAATTTATGTGTTTCCAAATTCTGGCAACAACAGCTGTCGGTATTATTATTACCGTAAAATTATACAGAATTTTTTTATACAGTGTGTTCTATTCCCTTCAATCTGGACCCTCCCCCCGCCACTAGACAGCGCTAAACGCTCCACACTGGATCGTTAAAGCTAAATAAGACGAGTTGTTTCAACTGTTTTTTGTGTTATTGTCTTATTCCAGAGTTTACCTGAATGTAGAGCAGCTGATGAAGTCTTTGTCCGATCACATGAAACAGACTTTGGACCGCTCCTGGCCGTTAATTATAGCCGTAAACCAAACTTTCTGATCCTTTCACGACGTTAAAAGGTTTTATTTTGGACTTATTCCCGCGTTGGAATCAATCCCACATCAAATCGGCGGCACACGTCCCGACCGGAGGTCCGTTAGAGGGTCGGCAACTCAATACAGCTCAATACTGAGGCCACAACACCTGAACCAGAGAATTCACAGCCAATAACGTTTTGACCCCACGGGCCTCACGGATTATTGATTTCACCACAATACACGGCCCCCCCCTCCTCATACAGCTGCATTGTCTGTGTGTGTGTGTGTGTGTGTGTGTGTGTGTGTGTGTGTGTGTGTGTGTGTGTGTGATGTTTTACATTTTACCAAGGCCCAAACAGAACCAGCAGAGCCCCAGGCTGTGTGTCAGGAGGGCCGTATGTGCCGGTGAGTGTTGGCCGAGGCGATCCGTCCAGATCAGTGTCAAACAACAGATCGACACTCTGGGTTCGGCCGGGCGGACAAAGGTGACGAGGGGAGGGGGTGTAAACTGAGGGACCAGTGTCCAACAAGCTACATGTAATAGAAATGTTGTTTTTACGTCTGTCTTCTTTTACTTAACTTAAGTTTTAAGTCTTAAGTTTGAGTTTTAAGACCTTGAGAGTCAGAACATTTTGGGAAATTGTAGCCGAGTTGAACTTTTAGGGTTAGTTTTACCTTAAATTTGGTTTTGTTAAAGAAAATATGTCTTCTGGTAATCGACTCTCCATCCGTTCATCCGTCCCATTTTCTCTTGTGTCTTTTGTGAGGAACAAAAGTAAAGTAGAAGACACACCAAACCAGAAAAGATGAAATAGCACAGAAACGCTCTGTCTCACATCACAGGTCCAACCATCCATTCATCCATTCATCCATTCATCCATCCATCCATTCATCCATCCATTCATCCAACCATTGATTCCATTCATCCAACCATTGATTCCATTCATCCATCCATTCATCCATCTAACTATTCATCCATCCATCAATTCATCCAACCATTCATCCATACATCGATTCCATCCATCCATTCATCCAACCATCCATCCATTCAACCATCCATCAACCATCCAACCATCCATCCATTCATCCATCCAACCATCCATCCATTCATCCATCCATCCCTTCATCCATCCATCCAACCATCCATCCATCCATTCATCCAACCATCTATCCATCCATTCATCCATCCATCGAATCCATTCATCCATTCATCCATTCATCCATGCATCTGTCAATCCATCCATCCATCTAACCATCCATCCATTCATCTTTCCATCTAACCATCCATTCATCCATCGAACCATACATCCATCCATTCATCCATTCATCCATTCATCCATTCATCTGTCAATCCATCCATCCATCATTCCTCCATCCATCCATTCATCTGTCAATCCATCCATCCATCCATTCATCCATCGAACCATCCATCCATTCATCTATCAAAAAATGGTGCATCACGGAGAGAAATGTGCGTGTGGTCATAATGTTATGGCTGTTGCTGAAGGAGCAGCTCAACTTTCCATAAGTTTTTCTAAAGACGGGTTGGAACTATAATTTGAAAGAGACTCTTTCATGAGCGTTCCTTTGAAGAGCGACACGAGACGGTGGTTATTTTTTGTAGTTTGGACATTAGAGCGAGGTCAGAGTTAGGGGGCGGAGTTACGGAGGAAGTGTAAAAAATGTACATGCGTGCTTTTTTCCCTCTCGCCGTGTGTCATTATCTACGTGGGGTTTTGTGTTTGCGTGTGTTTTCACATCTTCCCGTGAATCGAGTGAGGATGATGATCATTTCATTTATGTCTGCAGACCGTCTGCTCTACATGCGTCTCAGCGAGAGAGAGAGTGTGTGTGGGTGTGTGCTCTCCATGAATCCATCGCCGACTCTTCCTCCGGAGTCTCGGCAACAAATGCAAAGAAAAAAAACTGCAGGATCAAAAGGAATATCAGCGACTAATTCGACATCAGATCAGGGCGAGAGATCTTCGAATTAAGTGTGAGGTTTTGAAGTAAACGCTGTTTTGCCGCTCTGTTTCGTTTGTTTTCCGCTAATTGGCCCCCAGAGGTGAGGGAGGGGAGGGGAAGGGGGGGGGAAAGGGGGTGCAGGCGCAGACCCAAGGCCAGCTATCCATCTCAAACGTGCGCTAATGAAACGGTCGGGGGAGAAATTGACGTTTCGGTGCAAAAAGAGCAAAAAATCCGTGTCGGAGCGGCGAGTGGCCGAGGAAGGAGCCCTGTGGGACTCGCTCTCTGAAAGCAGCTCAATGTTCCATGTGATGCAGGTATTAATTGGAGTCTTTCATCAAGAAATGTGTCCAGACAGAGAGCGTCTGTGAAAATACCTTCGTCCCGCATCCTTCATCACAAACAGTGACGAGGACAGACGGGGAGGACGACTCCCTGCGTCAACATTTAAATCCCTTCTTCTTGTTTGAACAAGCTCACGTCGCTGAGATCACGTGTTTTCACTCTTTGGCTCGTTATTATGCCGTGTGAAACAACTCCATTTCATCCATCCATCAGTCTATTCATCCATCCACCCATTCATCCATCCGTCCATCCGTCCATCGATGTATTTATCAATCTGTCCATCCATTCATCAGTACATTCATCCATCATCCATCCATCCATCTGTCCATCCATCCATTCATCCATTCATCCATTCATCCATTCATCCATCCATTCATCCATCCATTCTTCCATCCATTCATCCATCCATTCATCAGTACATTCATCCATCATCCATCCATCCATTCATTCATCAGTACATTCATCCATCATCCATCCATCCATCTGTCCATCCATCCATCCATTCATCCATTCATCCATCCATTCATCCATCCATTCATCCATCCATTCTTCCATCCATTCATCCTTCCATTCATCAGTACATTCATCCATCATCCATCATCCATCCATCCATTCATCCATTCATCCATCCATCCATTCATTCATCCATTCATCCATTCATCCATCCATTCATCCATCCATTCTTCCAACAGTCTCTCTGCGCATCCATCCGTCCATCCAACCATTTTCTTCCGCTCATCCGGGGTCAGGTGGTGGTGACAGGAGTTTCAGAACGATGTTCCAAACGTTTCTCTCCCCAGCACAGCTCTCCAGCTCACCACCGGGGATCCTGAGGCGTTCCCAGGCCTGATTAGAAACCTTATCCCACCTGCAGGTTCTGAGTCAATCCCGGGCCTCCTCCCAGCTGGATATGTCTGGATAACCTCCAAAGGGAGGCACCCTTTTTGGACCTACGCCAAAACACGTAGAAACCTACAAACATTCTCCAGGGCCAGAGGTGCATTTGAACCCAGAACCTCCTTGCTGTGAGGGAACTCCACGCCGACCCACACAACAAGAATTCATTGGGGAAAAAAAAATAAGATGTCACACACTCACATTTCCATTCAGTCCATTTCCATTACCCAACACGACAAACAGACTTGGAGGGAACTGACTGGACTAAGGGAACAAAGATACAGAACCTCATGATAATTTATTTTATCAAATGCCCAACCTTTCTGTGCCCTTTGTGAGGGGAGTGATAAAAACCCGGCGAGGGCGTTGTGCGATAAACTTTAGCTCTGATATGGCGGGTTGGCTGACCAAAATGCCACCATGAACGATTATGGCGTGAATGTAGTTACCGCCGGACCCATAATGTCAAACGGAGACAAACACGAATGAACTATTTGATTAGATTGCTGTCGTATCAGCAAGCATTTGTTGGTACATTCCCGGCCCGGTCGGCCCAAAGGACCGGTCTGGTTCTTGGCACAACTGGGGAAAAAAACCACCGGTACTTTGAACTCTGCTGAGGATGAACTGAAGTTTGTATCAAGCCTGACAGATTAGCTGGGATTGGTCCATTAAAACCCTCACTGAGAACATAAATCTATGATAAAACTATTTATTTTGATATCTGAGGTTCCCTTTTACCGTTAAATGGTGAATTCTTTGGTCAAGCCTGATTTTAAACAGCAAAAAAAATACAGAATTTGGACAAAGTTAGACTTTTATTGGTAGAATCGAGTTCCATAAATCTGCTTTGCATGCTTTAATATGCCAAAACAGTGACCCCTTGGACCTGTGGTGTCCCCCAAGGCTCGACCTTTGGCCCCTTACCCTTTAGCATGTACATGCTGCCACTGGGTCATATTATTAACAGGTTCAACCAAACGGTTGAGGAGGACATTAAAGGGTTGAGGCTTTGGAAGACATTTTTTTTTAAGAGGTATCGTTGCATCTAAAACTTTTCAGCGTTCTCAGAGTTCGACCAGCCTGCATTTAAAACTTTAATAAAGGCTTTTAAAAGTATTTCTTCAACCTCTTACGACTTTAAACGACACAAACTCACGAAGGAACGATGTCGTTTGATGTATTTTGTATTTTGTATGTATTTGTTTTATATGTGACAAACACATACGGAAAAAAAACAACGTTTCATATTAGGCCTGTTTTTTTTTTTAATGGAAAATAGAACGGAGCTCGTGTTCACCCAAACGTGTGGAAATAAAACTCAGCAAACCAAACGGTTTTATTTGTTTGAAATCGTCAAAAGTCGCACTTTTGAGCGATGGTCCCGTCTCAACGGTAGCCCACCATCAAATTAACGAGGCAAAGTGCAGCGAGCTAAAATGTCTTTTTTCGCCTCCCGTCTATTGATGACATGCTTCATATTGTATTATTGAGATTTAACATCTCCTCGAGACTTCAGCGTGATTCTCGGAGGCGGGGGTCTGCAACAAACGGCCCAAAAATAAATAGAGGAGAAGTAAAAGGAACATTAATAAAGGTATAACACTAACAGCCAGCAAACAAACAAACCACAGAAGAAGAAAAAACATAGTAAGAGTCAACACCTCCAGCTATGAGGTCGTGGTTCTCTGCAGGAAACTGGTGGTTCGTTCCCTCCGGCTGGGGGGGGCGGGGGACGTTGGACTCGTTGGCCTCTGGTCTCGTCATGTGGGTGAAGACCCCCTAAGATTGGAGGGATTTAACTCTGTACATCTCATCTAAACTGGGAATGACTCCGGACGAGCTGGAGAGGGATGCTGGGGAGAGGGATTTCTTCTTCTTTTTTTTTCTCCCCCTAGCCTAGCTAGCTTCCTGAAACCAAAATATGCTGCTATTTGTTGGTTCTTGCACAATGAACCATCCTCAGTTGCAATGCATTGTGGGTATATACGGCAAGTTGTTTTTTGTTTTTTATGCCGAACAGTATTTTTCAAGAACTCGCTAGATGCCTTTTATTTCTTCTTTTTTTTTATATGCTGATGTCTTACTTTCATCGTTATTGTCTTGTTCTTGCACAAACCATGGCACCGGGAGAAACGCCGTTTCAATGATCATTTAAGTCCAGCACATATTTTGTCGCTGACAATAAAGTTGACTTTGACTTTGAATGCCCTGCGGCGACCACGACGCCGGGGATTGATGGATGGATGGATGGATGGAGGGATGGAGGGATGGAGGGATGGATGGAGGGATGGGCAAAATATCAAAGTTGTTTTTTGGCAAACTTCCCTAGAACTCACTCAGTAAAACAAACTCTCAAACTCCAACTCGGCCCATTCAGTCGCTGTCAATTCGATTAGAAAGAGTTATTAACATGAAAAACCTTGAAAAATAAAAATAGTAAGAATAATACATTATACTTATGTCGCGTTTTACAGTAAACTCAAAGACGCTTTACAGAGTGTACAAAAAATAAAGGAGGAGGAGTCTCGGGAGTGAGTTCCAGAGATTGGGATCGGTAATGGAGAAGGCCCGGTCACCCCAGGTTCTGGTCTCGGTCCGGTCGGGGGTAGGAGGTTGGTGTCGGAGGAGCGGAGGGTGCGAGTGGGAGTGGGAGCTCTGTCAGGTAGGCGGGTACCAGTGGGGTTTAAAGGTCATGAGCAGGAGTTTGAAGAGGATTCTCCTGGGGGGAGGGGGAGCCAGTGGAGCTTGGAGAGGATGGGGTTGATGTGGTCACATCTTCATGAGGCCCATTATAAGAACCAAGTCGTCTTCTTGGTTCTTATAACGTTAACTGGTGACCAAACGTTCTCGGTCAGACTCCCGCACACACACGCCGATAGCGGCGCCGTCTGGGTCACTGCCGCTTCAACATGCAGCCAATCACGGGGACGGAACCTCGAACGTGCTGATGAACGGCGCCGATACTCGACCTCCTGAGCCGCAGTCAGCGCTTCATTTGGCTTTTCCATGCTGTCACGTTTTCAAGATGAACGTTTTTGCAGCTTGATCAAGGTTTTTGGGCTGATAACGCAGTTGCACCAAGCTGCCTCATGCTCTCCTCCTCCTCCTCCTCCTCACCAAGGCCTCTCATTCATGCTGCTGCAAAGTCTAACTGACTTGCTGTCAGCGGAAACACAAACAGTGACCATGGGTGCCTCGAAAAGATATTCAGAGCAGCCAAAGTGAAAAAAAAAAGGAACTGCAGTCGTTAAAAGGTGAGAGATTTTTGAAGGAAACAAGTTTAGTATGCAGCTAGCTGCGGGGCTAACCACTCTCTTCCTGATCCAGTCCCACAGGATCTAATTCTGAGTCTCCTCTATTGTTTGGAGGAACTTATAACCTCTGTGATGATCCTTGTGCTGCTTTATTCAGTTGTTGTCTCATGCATGCTGGTGTTGCATAAGCAGCTAGGAAGACCGGAAGGTCAGGGAGAAAATGCTAAAAGCGCAGATGATGGTCATGTTTTGTTACCATAACAACATGAGAGTAACGTTTCTGATTCAGGTTATCAGCTTAACCTTTAACCTCTTTGACCTGTTATACACATTGGTTGTTTTAAGCAACGCTGGCTACACACGAGGGGATAAAACGCCCGATTTTGAGCCCAGAGAGAGATTTACACTGTAAAATACCATCTATGTCCACCAGGGGGTGCCACATACACATATTGCAACCTTTGACTTTGACATTAACTTACGGTTTTATTCAATTCTAGCACTTTGAACGATAAAAGAAAATAGCCAAAACTAGATAGAAGACAGATTATGGGCTTTCAGTTTGTCTGGAGAAGAATATTAGGATATATGTTGCTTTTTGAAAAAAATTCAAAATTGAAGTATCGCTGGCTGATTCTGAGACCCAAAACTTCTTAACATTTGTAAAATATAGTTCAGAATTAGATTTACCAGCTCTTTCAAGATGCCCTTAATCTAAATGCCACGTCTTATATGAAAAAAAATCTCACCAAACAAAATTTTCACTTATTCAATCAGCAGATATTTTACCTATTTATGATTTTACTGCAAGATTAGTTAATTTCATCATTGAGAGTTGGAGGAAATACTTGAGGTTCTAACTACAAGATATCTTGTAATGCTGTCAGCAGAGTTCGATAAAGACTTTGTGCAGGCTGATAAGAATATTTGACTCTTTTTTCTAACTTCATGTATCAACAAAAAAAACACAAGCTGCAGTTTGCTGCTTCAGCCTCGTATGTCTGGTCTCGTCGTGTGGGTGGAGACCCCCAGGATAGACCAAGACCTAGCTGGTGCGATTATATATATATATATATATATCTCATATAGAATAGGAATGACTCCGGATGAGCTGGAGAGAGATGCTGTGGAGAGGGATTTCTTTCTTTTTTTTCTCCTCATGGATGTACAATATCCGTAAAAAAAATATGCTGCTATTTGTTTATTGTTGCACAATGAACCATCCACAGTTGCACTGCATTGTGGGTTTATATGGCACTAAGAAAAACAGCAAAAACTAGATAGAAGCCAGATTATGCGAATTCAGTTTGTTTGGAGGTGATTATTAGGATATAAAATGCATTTTTTGAGATATCGTCAGTCTAGATTTATAATAGCCTGTTTCCTCTTTGTGATGTTCCTCCAAAAGTAGGTAATTTCATCAATGAGAGTCTTTGAGGGTTACTTGAGGTTGTGTCTGCAAGATATCTTAAAATATTGTGAGCAGATTTTGATTAAATCTGTGCAGGCCCAAGAGAAAGTTCAGTACATTTTGTGGCAGATTCTGGATCATTTTTTTTTTTCCGCTTTCTCCCCACATTGCAAGTGAAAGCTTCACAGTTGCCGATATTATGAGAAATATATATAAGTATAAGTGCAGGAGGTTGGTGTTTCTCTGCAGCACGCCGGCTCTGTGTTTAAATCCACCGGGGGAACCATGAGCATTTCTGTTTACATGATTTCCCCATGTTTGTATGAGTTCTCTCTAGGTAGTCATACTTCTTCCCGCTCCTGTCCTAAAACATGCAATATAGGTGAATTGGGGATTCTAAATGGGGGAGTGGAATGGTCTGTATGTTTTGGCCCTGTAATGAGCTGGGGACTTACCCAGTGTCAACTGGGATAGGCTCCAGCCCTCTCTGCAACCATGAATAGGATAAATGGTGACAGAGAATAGATGCGTGCACCAACTATGCATAATTGAACCCAGGCTCTGATTTGAAACACTTTACCCATTTCACAAAAAATGGAAAGATTGTGATTAGCATTGTAGGAAAAAAAAATGTTTTGCTATATATATTTTATATGTTTTCTCCGTTGAAACGTCTTACATGGGTTTTACTCCCAAGGAAAAGACCGACTTAATTTAAAAACATAAGAACTTTTAAAAAATCCAGCGAAAAATTGCAACGTTTTAACAATATGAATTAAATATACATTTTTCAATATAAATAATTAAGTTGAATTTCATGCTTGGCATAAAAGTGTCCATGCCATAGAAGAATGAAAGTATTATTATTAAATGTAATTTTGAACTAAATGTATTGGACTGGTTTCATTTTTTTTAATCACACTTTTTCCCCACTTAAAGAGACAAGAGTGGAAGTGTTAAAAAAAAAGGAAAAAGAAAGATGGACCCACAGCTGTGACTCATGAAATGTAATCTTACAGCAGCATCTACTGGATGAAAGGTTGAATTACAATTAAAGGTTACAGGAGGGTTAAATCCTGAAGAAAAGCACTTTAAAATCAATTCGTGTCGTTAAAAAATATAAAGTCTTATATTAATAATAATGATAATAATAATAATACATTTAATTTATAATGCACTTTACATGTGGATCAAATCTCAAAGCGCTACAAAGTAAAAGCAGATAAAAGCATCAATAAAAAATATAATATTAACGATGTAAAAACATGACCAAAAAGCAGCAATGTTAATTAAAGTTATAGGTTCTGCTAAAAAGGAAAGTTTTAAGTCCTTTTTTAAACGTGTCGGTCGTCTGTGGAGCCCTCATATGGTCAGGGAGGGCATTCCACAGACGAGGGGCAATTATTATTATTTATTAATTATTAACAAAGTAATGTTACTGTATTTTCTAAATGCTTTGATTTAAAAAATTATACAAACATCTTCAAACAAAACAGAAACAGATACAAATTAAAATTATTTAAATCAGGCAACAATTTAAAAAAAAAATATATATATATATATTTTTGGAGGATTACAAATTCGAACAGGTTTTACTCCTTAAGTGTTTTTCAATCCCGATAACATTTCATAAGAAATATTTGACTTAAATTTTGAATTGTTGTTTGTGATGTTTTCATTCAGTCAAAATTACAAATTTAAATTTAATGTCTTTAAAAAATAAACGTTATTTGATTAATAGACAAAAGAAACTACCCTTACAAGTCATGCTTTTGTAACCTGTGACATCAGCCAATCATATTCACCCGTCTGCTTATCTAAACCAATCAGAATCAAGCATGTTGGAAGGTTCCGCTTACGAGTGAGCGCGACTGATCAGTGCGACAGTTATACTACTGATGACATGAGAGGACACAGGCAAGGAATGCCTCAGTGAAATAATGCAGTATTACTGACAACATTTACTTGAAAAGAGTGATTTTATACCCTGACTTACTTTGAGTTTACACACCGAGATCATTTGGCCACTATCTAAACCATGTTTCGTCAAACGAAGGTGGCGTTACAGAAACTTCGATGTTTAAGGTAAGTTAGCATGAACACAGCTAGCATGTAGCTTATTATTTAGATACCATACATTGGAACGTCATGACATCGCTCACTAACAAATGTGAACAGATATTATTATAGAATAAAAGGTGATTTGACTTTGCCTTTATGTGACAGAGTGACCAAATAGTTACGACAACAAAACATCATTTATTGAGATCATTCTTACAATATGAATTATTCTTGTAGAACTGCAGGTTCAGCCAACTGTTGTAACTATTGTTTGGGTTTGGGTTAGGTTTAGGTGATTATCTGTCTTGATATCAGTCGTGTACTGTCATACATATTGTGTGAGATTCATTTAGCACATCATTTTAATTTATTATATAGTAAAAAGGTTGGATATGCTGACTGTCTCATTCTAAAACCCAACAGTTTCGTATCTTTCCCTGGCTGATAAGAAAATAATTGAATTTTCACTCAGTAGTCACATGCAATGGAAGGTGAACACAAGGTCTATTAATTCAATACTTGGTCTTCCTCTTCTGCTAGAACCAGTGCTTATTTGTCACGTACAACATAGATTCCACATAGAAGTTTTGTGACTGCAAGTCACTGCTGGAAGCAAAGACATTCAAACCACATCGTAGTTTAGGAGTATTGGTAAAATACAGTAATTATTTGTCATTTGTTATAACCAGAACAGACATTAAAAGCTAAATAGCTGGACTTTTTTTTTTCTCTGCATTTGACCCATCCCTGAGGGATGCTAAACCCGGGTAGCATTTTGGGTTCAGGGTATCTCTCTTGCTCAAAAGCCTGCAGACCTGCTGGGGCTCACGGGTTCACAGGTTGTTCTAACTTAGGAACACACAACAACACCGGCAGGTCCGACCCAATCATGTAGCCTTAAAAATCTGGTCCTTGTCAAGGTCACCCTCAACGTTCAGTTTTTATGTTGGTCCATTTTACCTGTTTTCATGAGAGGACAAAATGTTCACTCGCTATCCCACCCATGTTCTGTCGACTTTGAGACTAGTATTTTGTGTCGAATGTGGACAAACTGAACTGTTGCAGTAGAAAGAAGCTTTTTAAATTTTGCAAGTAAACACAATTTCAAATGGGGTTGAATAATTTGAAGCCTCAGAAGCTTTTTTTTTTTTTTTTCTTAAAGGATTTTATGGAATTTCTTTTCGAAACAATCAATTCAACAAACGTCAGTGAAATTCCAACAGCAGTGCAAACAAACAAACAAAGTCTGTCGCCAAAAGAAGCGCAAGACATCTCACAATCAAAGATCCATACATAGACAGATGCTCAACATGTCACGCCTCAGCAGCTTCTTAACTGCTGAGGCGGCTGATGGTGATAATATATGATTGGTGTAGAAACATTTCACAAACAGTGTGAAGTCTCAGCAGCAGCACAAACACGTTGCCCAACATTGTAAGATATTTCTTTCTCCCAGGTTCCAGGGGCAACGGCACACATGGCGTCTGAAAAGTACTTCAGCCCAAGAGAGGGCATCGCAGTACCGGCCAGGACAGAAGATCTACGGCTTCACAGTCAGAGAGGTGGTTGTCATGCAACGCTGTCATTTAAAGGCTTTGTTACTGTAGCTGACATGAACGCATTTGACAACCAGATCATCTTTTAAGGGTACACTCGCAGGGAAAAACATCAACAACACGAGTTTTAACTCTGCCAGTATTGCCAAATTAAACTTGATCCAAAACACAGAATTTCTGGCCTTTAAAATAATGTTGTATAAAGTATGTAGAAGGAAAAATGCATTTACCAAACGATGCAAATCAACCTTTTGTATCCGTCAGTGTATATTTAAATGGAAAATAGCCTTTGCTCTGTCTCGGAATTGATAAAGATTATTTTTTTGAGGCATAACTCTAAAACTTGTTTATATTTTGTCATTGGATTTGGCAAAAACACCAAATAGATGTATAGTATTTTAGTATTTTCAACATTTATATTTTTCTCAATATGGCGGGGGGGGGTATTCAACTTGGCTTTTTTTTTTTTTGTTTTGTATGTGGAATGTTTGTCTTTAAAACTATTTTAGGTAATGTTTTTTGGGTTTTCAGATACATTTCCGAGGCACATCCTGTAAACTCTATGCTTATGTTTTGTTAAATACTACATGTTTACAAGAAATCTACACTTCTAGTTTTCACCGCTGAAAGACCTCGTGTTCATACATCGACCCTGAGTTCGCTCGTCTCACGATGGATGTTGTTGTTCATTTTATAGTTTCCTTTTATAATTATGAGAATTATTTCACTACCGTTTTTCTCCAGGTTTGAACCAGCGGATGAGACGAGACTTTTCATTCCTATATTTTCTTTCCCCAGGTCGCAGCGGTGCCGGACCTCTTTCTGACGGCGGTGAAGTTGACCCACGATAAAACTGGAGCTCAGTACCTCCATGCAGCCAGAGATGATTCTAATAACCTCTTCAGGTTGGTTTGAAAGAGCAGCTGCGGCTTTTTGTTCTGTTTGACCGCAGAATTTAAAGTTCTCTCTGCAGCCTCGCTTCACCTCAGCGCCACGTCAAAGTGGGTTTTCTCATAAAGTAGCAGGATCTTTCTACAGGAGACGAGTTATTGGGAAAGTGTCTCGCGTGAAAAGCCCAAACTTTGATTCCCCCTATATTTGTGCCCGTCTTTCAGTGTCCAGTTCAGAACCACCCCTCTGGACAGCACGGGGGTCCCACACATCCTGGAGCACACGGTGCTGTGTGGATCCGAGAAGTATCCCTGCAGAGACCCCTTCTTCAAGATGCTCAACCGGTCCCTGTCCACATTCATGAACGCCTTCACAGGTACTGAACCATAATTTGGGCCTAAAAACAGCAAGAGAAAGTCTGACTTATATTCACATTCACGTTCATCATCAGTAGGAAAATGGATTGGTCTCAATGAAGGATGAAATCTTTATGGGTTTCATTTAAGCAGAACTTTGTAGAATTTTAACTGTATTTGTATCATTACAATGTAGGTAGTTTTTGTACTTGAACCATATTAAACTCCAGATTCTCCCATCGTCCTTATTATATCCCCGAAAAGTCGGAGAAATGATGGTATCGTCATTGCTGCTGTCGCAGATCCTTCGTGTTAACGCGATAACTCAAGAACCATCGGTCCGATTTTATCCAAATTTGGTTTATTTCATAACTATCCATGAGAGCTAGCTTACACACAGCGTGTTTTGTATCAGCTGTCCGCTTTACTCATTGTTTGTTTGTGTGTTTCTGTGAGCAGCCAGCGACTTCACCATGTATCCCTTCTCAACCCAAAATGGGAAGGACTTCCGGAACCTTCTGTCCGTTTACCTGGATGCAGTTTTCTTCCCCTGCTTACGAGAGCAGGACTTCAGGTGAGTTCTGACCAAGACTGACAGAGTTAGGTGGAGAAGCTGCTCGCTTGTCTGTCAAACAGTCGCCCGACATAATCATAATGAGTCATGTATTTTTAGGTGCTCTTATTTTGAAGGATTGTAGTGGAAGTAACGAAGCTAGTCGGCATTGTGTATGTGTTCAGCCTCGTTCAGTCCATTATGTGTTATAGGTTGACTGTTAGGGAATTGAGTGCCTGCGTCTGGTTCTTTTCTCCCGCTAGCTTTAGCCGCTCTTCTAGCGTTAGCTTCTTGAATCTTACTATGTTCTTATGGGTGATTAAATATGAGATTGGTTCGATCGGTGCGCCTCTGATCATAATGAATAATTCTGAAGGATAATTTGATTCTCTGTCTTTCTGATCCAGACAGGAAGGCTGGAGGCTGGAGAATGAAACCCCCACGGATCCCGACACCCCGCTGGTCTTTAAAGGAGTGGTGTTCAACGAAATGAAGGGAGCTTTTGTGAGTCGGCGCCCTCACACCTACCGTCACTGACATGCACTGATCACAGCGAGTGATCTGTAGTGTTTTTACACTCAAGCACATCCCTCTTCCTCACAGCGCCGCACATTCTACCGACACGCAAGACATTGAGATGTTTTATTGGTAAAAACCGTCACAGTCTGAAGTCCAAATCCATATATTTGATTCTTCTAGACAATTTTGTCATAATGATCCAACAAAGTTCCTTCAAGAGGCAGTTCCTTCAGGTTCAGGTGTGTGTGTGTGTGTGTATGTGGGTGTGTGTGCGTGTGTGTGCGTGTGTGTGTGTTTTTGCATTTCAATTTCAATCTTAGCGCTTGACTGGGTGGAGGAGATGTAAATCTGTTCTATTTTACTTTCTAATTTATTGTGACAATGCTAAATACTAGTTGAAGATTCATTGTGTGTTTCCGTTTAACCTTGTAGTCGGACAACGAGCGCGTCTACGCCCAGCACCTCCAGAACAAACTGTTTCCGGACCACACCTACTCTGTGGTGTCAGGAGGAGAACCTCTCGCCATCCCCGACCTGACCTGGGAGCAACTCCAACAATTTCACGCCACACATTATCACCCCAGCAACGCCAGGTAGGATACACACACACACACATACACACACACACACATACACACACACACACACACCACACACACACAGGCGTTTGTACCAACAAGAGAAGAGCGGAACAATGAATTGTTATGAAGAATTGAGCCCAGAAGAATCACTTCCTGCTGCAGAACTGTTTTAATTCCTATTGCACGGCATCAATAGTTCATCTGAAATCTTTCAGGCGTTTCAAACGGACTGGTTAGTTTCCATGTGTTCTGATCAAAGGGAGTTGGTTGGTTGTTAAGAAGGCGATGAGAGGAGACGGACTGTGTTTGAGGAAAAGTCAGCAGGCAGCAAAATCAATGAGTTCTGAATAAATGAGTTTGTTGAAAATGCCTAAAAACAAATCTGGTGTCTCTGAATTATCAGCAGTCTAATGTTTTTAAACTATTTCACCCTCGATTCACTTTGTTTGGGACCTTAACAGAGAGGGGTTTTTGTTTTTTTTAAAGTTCTGACAGAGTAGATTGTTTCTCTTGATGGACGCCTCATCAAACGGAGATGTTCTTCTTCTACAGCTAAAAACTTTGAAGACAAGCAAAGTGAGATGAAGGAAATACAGAATCTATGATCTGAGTTTCTGAGCAAGACGAGCAGCTCACACTCAATCCATCGTCTATTTGACTTCTTATTATTTCACTTTCATCTTATTTAGAGAGAGGGAGGGAGGGAGAGATGAAAGAGAGAGAGACGAAAGAAAGAGAGAAAGACGAAAGAAAGAGAGAAAGACGAAAGAAAGACGAAAGAAAGAGAAAGACGAAAGAGAGAGAGAGAGAGACGAAAGAAAGAGAAAGATGAAAGAAAGAGCGAGAGAGACGAAAGAAAGAGACGAAAGAAAGAGAGACGAAAGAAAGAGAGAGAGAGACGAAAGAAAGAGAAAGAAAGAGAGACGAAAGAGAAAGAAAGAGAGACGAAAGAAAGAGAGACGAAAGAAAGAGAGACGAAAGAAAGAGACGAAAGAAAGAGAAAGAGAGACGAAAGAAAGAGAGACGAAAGAAAGAGAGACGAAAGAAAGAGAGACGAGAGAAAGACGAGAGAAAGACGAAAGAAAGACGAAAGAAAGAGAAAGACGAAAGAAAGAGAGAGACGAAAGAGAGAGAGACGAAAGAGAGAGAGACGAAAGAGAGAGAGACGAAAGAAAGAGAGAGAGAGACGAAGAGAGAGGGAGAAGAAGTGAGAGAGAGACGAAGAGAGAGGGAGAAGAAGTGAGAGAGAGACGAAGAGAGAGGGAGAAGAAGTGAGAGAGAGACGAAGAGAGAGGGAGAAGAAGTGAGAGGGAGAAGAACTGAGAGAGAGACGAAGAGAGAGGGAGAAGAAGAGAGAGGGAGACGAAGAGAGAGAGGGAGACGAAGAGAGAGGGAGAGACGAAGAGAGAGGGAGACGAAGAGAGAGGGAGAGACGAAGAGAGAGGGAGAGAGACATGAAGAGAGAGGGAGAGAGACATGAAGAGAGAGAGAGAGAGACGAAGACAGAGAGAGAGAGAGACGAAGACAGAGAGAGAGAGACGAAGACAGAGAGAGAGAGGGAGACGAAGACAGAGAGAGAGGGAGACGAAGACAGAGAGAGAGGGAGACAAAGAGAGAGAGGGGGAAAGGGACACAGAGAAAAGAAAGAGAGAGGAAAGTAAGGAAGAGAGACAGGAAAAAGAAAGGGAGAGAGAGAGGAAAGAGAAGAAGAAATCGATGAATCCCCAAAGGGTGAATTCAGTTCTTACAGCAGCTCCAACAAACAAACATCCTAAAGAAAACGTAAGAAGTTCAATCTAAGACATATTATAGACGTGTGTATATATTTATATAAATGCATAGAAATATACTTATATAAATGGAAAATTGAGGAATAGAAGATACACTTGAAATAAAGGAGTAAAATAAATTGTGTAGGTGGAGGAGGACATAAAGAAGTCCAACACTCTTCTCTCAACACCTGCTCAGGTTCTTCACGTATGGAGATTTGCCTTTGGAGCAGCACCTGCAGCAGATCGAAGAGGAGGCTCTGTCCAGGTTCGAAAGCATCAACCCAAACACTGAGGTCCCGCCCCAGCCCCGCTGGAGCGCCCCCGTGAGTTCACCATCAGGAGCTTTCATATCTGCAGAACTATGTGATCACACGTCTGTAAAAGACGTGAATCGAGTCCGATGTTCGGTCCGAGTTCATTTCAGCAGAACTTTCACGCGTGATTCTGATGTCGGTGTGATCTCGCCTCGGTTTCCCCCAGAGAGAAGACCACGTGACCTGCGGCCCTGACGCTCTGGCTCCAGATCCATCCCGGCAGAATACGCTGTGTGTGAGCTACCTGCTGGGAAAGTAAGATCACATCCATTCTGTCCGATAGCTGACCAGAACCGTCTCGTGACATAAATGTGCAATATTTAATTACTTGATTACTTCATACAAGTAATCATTTCTAGTTTATTCTGAAACCACAGCTGCTGCATCTTCCATTCATCAGATGGTCTCTGATCTTGTTGACACTTTGACTCTGGTTCTGGTTCTGGTTCCTCCCTGCAGCATCACCGACACCTTTGAAGGATTCACCCTCAGCCTGCTCTCCTCTCTGATGATCTCAGGCCCAAACTCTCCCTTCTACAAAACTCTCATCGAGCCCAAGATAGGAACCGACTTCTCCTCGGCGGTGGGGTGCGTTCAGCGCGCGCACGCACACACACACACACACACACACACACACACACACACACACACACACACACATCAGACTGAGTTGTTAGTTTGTGTTTGTGTGGAGTGTGTTGAAATGTCCTTCTTTCTTCGTAGGTATGACGGCAGCACCAAAGAAGCCTCGTTCAGCATCGGCCTGCAGGGAATGTCTGAGGAGGACACAGAGTTGGTCAAACAGATCATCGGCCAAACCATCGATGAGATTATAGAGTAACGTATTCCTGTCTTTGGTTCCATGGCTTGATATTAAATGTGCTTCGACACGAGGACTTCAACTAAAAGTTGATGATGGGAAACTTTCTCTCACAAATCTGGTCTCAAACTATTGGCTAGTTTTTGAGAAAGTCATTAAAAAAAACGTTAGATATCGAAGATATTTTTGTTTGATGTTTGAGTTGAAGATAGAAATTTTCCTTGGGTTGTTTTTTTAATTAGAGGTGCACCGATTTGAAATTGTCTTGGCCGAACAAAGATTCTAAAGTCTGATTGGCAGATGCCGATTTTTGCCGATTCCAACTTTTTTTTCTTTAAAATGTTAAAGCTATAATGAGTAATGTATTTACTTGCTCTTATTTTGAAGTACTACTATGGAAGGAAGACTGGTCGGTATTGTGTATGTATTCTGAGCTGTTGAAATGAATGTACGCTCCGTCCTCCCCGCGATGAGTTTCTTAAACCATCTGTATGACACTTCGATTTGTTGAGGGACTTTATTGCTCGTCGCTAGCTTTGGCCGCTCCGCTAAAGTAAGCCTCTTGAAACGTGCTCTGCTCCTCTGGGGGATTCAATTCTATGTGTGTGTGATTAAGTTTAAAATGATGAGTAATGTAGTTTAAGTTCTGGTAATTTGAAGGATTACAGCGGAACCAAGGCTGATCGGCATTGTGTTTGTGGTCCAACCTGTTGAAACCAATGTACCCTCCGTCCTCCCCGCCGGGCATTTCTTAAACCTACTATATGACAGTTTGAAGTGACAATAAAACTGTGTACGCCTCGTTCAGTCCATTATATGTGAGATGGTGGTTTTGTTCAGGGACTTCAGCGCTCGTGACTGTCTGCTTGGTACTGCTAGCTTTAGCGGCTCTGCTTATGCTAGCGTCTTGAAACGCGTTTTCATGTTTTTGGGGTGATTAAATGGGAAATGTGTGATTAAGTTTGTAGTGCTGACCGTTTTCGGAGAAGAGATGCCTGATTTTTGTCGTTGCTCGTGAAATTGCGATCTTTGTGTTTTTCTGGCGTGTACGGCGCATGCGTATAAATGCCGTCCAGTGACGCTGCTGGACCGATTTCATCAAACTAGGCCTCCTGGCGCCGATCGATTTAAATAGAATAAAATCAAGTTTAAAGGAAGAAAGAAATATGCGACATGCTCTATTATTATTAGTTAAACACAAGATGGTGATTTTATCAGCTTGTTATTGCTCTCGCAGAAAAGATTTGCTTATTTAAACCGGTGCTAAAGTAGTATTTACTTTTAAGTTCCGTATATAATTCACACATATGCTAAACGTGAGTCTTCTTCTCTTTGACGTCCGCAGGACTGGCTTTGAGGAGGAAAGAATCGAGGCTCTCCTCCACAAGATAGAGATCCAGATGAAGCACCAGTCCACCAACTTTGGTCTCTCTCTGGCCTCGGTGAGTTCACCGCCCTTCATCTCACCTCCACGTTGTCTCTAGAACCACAAGGACACTCGCGTCAGACCCGTTTTAGCAGCACCATGAGTGATTTTCTATGATCTCTGCACGTGAAATCTAATTCTATGTAGGCCAGGAATATACATACGTGTGTAATTATTGTGCAAAACAATTTTTTTTTCCTTCTGTTCTTATAGAATCTCTTCCCATTCTGTGTTTTTAGTACATCGCGTCGTCGTGGAACCACAACGGCGACCCCGTGGAGCTGCTGCAGATCAACGAGAGTGTTTCCCAGTTCAGACAGGCCCTAAAAGAAAACCCTCGCTTCCTCCAGGACAAAGTCAAACACTACTTCAAGGTGAATATTTGGGGGCGAGGTAGGGTCTCTCTAACTGAAACCCGGAAGGAAAAGATTGGATCTGAAATCCTGTGCTTGAAATGACACGATTTGAGCCGAAAAATGTAGTTTTAAATACCCAAACATCCTCTTCTGGGACTAAATCCTACCCAGCGGCAGTTCTAAAGTCACACTTCAGAACCTCGTAACGATAAAGATCTTTTCTGTAAACCCCCCCCCTCTGTCGTCGTGCAGGAGAACACACACAGACTGACCCTGTCCATGAGTCCAGACAAGGCCTACATGGACAAACAGACCAAGGCTGAAGAGGAGAAGCTCCAGAAAAAGATCCAGGCTCTGACTGAGACGGACCGCTCCAACATCTACCAGAAAGGTCAGAATAGTTTCACTGCTCAGGGGGGGAGGGGCCTCTGAATATTGGCAAGACATTTGATTTAATGTTAAAGTCAGATATTAAAAAAAAAAAGGACCAGACGTCTAAACTCCAAATTGTTTATTTTTGAACTTTCCCACCATTTTTTTTTATCTTAATTATCTCATTAATACCAATTATTCCAAAAATAATTATAATTTTATAAGTAGAAAATAGAATAAAACTGATAAAAATGGATAGATACGACAGTTTTTATAATCAAAATTTGTCACATCATACTTGAAGTTTTTTGTTAGTTTTTTTTTTTCACGTTTGGTCTGTGGAAACAGAAGGATTTATATTTTCATCGCTCTATGGAGTCGGGACGTTGAATGTGAGCTAAAGTGGTTACTGTAGACGCTCCATACATAATAATAATACTAATAATAATATTTTAAAAAGACTCATTAAAAACAAGGCACCAAAGAGAAATACAAAAATAAAAAGTCTTAAAATAGAGTAAAAGATCCGATAAAAGGCAGTAAATGACAGAATTGGCTGGAAAAATGAAACATTAACTAAATAAACGTCCGAGCGAGAAGATCTTTAGTTGAGTTTCACAAATGCAAAAAACACAATTTGCATATAAAAATGTGTTATTATTAACAAAGATGAATTGTTCAACGTTCTATAATTCAGAGTTTTTTTGCCCCTTAACCCAGACGTATATTATTATTTTACAAGCCTTAGAGTGAAAGAAAACTAATCCTGGTACACAAATGGATATAAATAGAGGGAATGAAGACGGTGCTTCATGATGAATATTGAGTTTTAAACAACAGTAGTCCAAATCAGTCACAGTGGAAAGCAGTGACTGCACCGGCATGTGATGTCATCACTTCAGCTCCATGACTCATAGTTGGATATTTCCTTCTTTAAAGGTCTGGACCTGCTTGCTGCTCAGTCCAGAACCGAGGACGCCTCCTGTTTGCCCGCACTCAAATTGTCCGACATCCAGCCCACCATACCCTTCACCCGGCTTCAGACCGGCGCCGCAGGTACGGCAGGTTCACGCAGCTCAGCGCCTTTGTCCTCCAGGGCGCTCCTCTAACTCTAACCCCCACAGGAGGTGTTCCGGTCCAGTTCTGCGAGCAGCCCACCAACGGTCTGGTGTACTTCAGAGCCATGTGCAGTCTCAGCACCCTGCCAGAGGAACTCCGGCTTTACATCCCACTCTTCTGCAGCGTCATCACCAAGTGAGTTCATCCCCGATGAGATGAAGGTCGCGTACCTTCATGCTGATACCAGCACACCGCCTGACCCAACCAGAGTCAGAACCGGGTTTATTGGCCGGGTTTGTGTTCACATACACGGGATCTGACTCGGACAACAATATAAATAAAGGTTTATTCTGTTTGTTAGCGCTGGTGGTTCTTATTACTAATGAATGGATATAATGGATTCTAACTGGGTCTGCTTGTCCTTTAAACGTCTTTTAATCTGAAGTGGAGACGAGGAAGAGAAGCAGGTTCTAGACTCTGAGAGGGTCGACTCGTGAATGTTAGAATGTCTCCCTTTACAGACTCCGGTATTCAATCATAAGCGAAAAAAGATGATTTTAGTTTGTCCCTCTCTTACTCCAGGATGGGCTGTGGAGATCTGGACTACAGGCAACAGGCCCAGCAGATGGATCTGAGAACAGGGGGCATGTCGGTCACCAGCCAGGTCATCCTCGACTCCACCCACATGGACATGTACGAGCAGGTCGGTGCATCCGTGTCAGAACCGGCACACTGTAAGAAACGGTTTCATGCAGCAGCTGTTTGGAGATTGGAGATGAACTTCCTCGTCCAAATCCGGAAAAAATGTCAACGTGTAAATCCGCTTCTCTGTTTCAGGGCATCTTCCTTTCTTCCTCCTGCTTGGAGAGAAACGTCCCTCACATGTTTCAGCTGTGGAGCGACATCCTCCACAGGTACGTCCTCGCGTCCGACCGCTGGACAAGTTCGCTCGTGAAGATGGCGGTGTAACCGGACGCAAACAAAATCATGCACACCTTCTCTTCCAGTCCCCACTTTGAAGACCAGGAGCGCCTCCGGGTGCTGGTGATGATGTCGGCCCAGGAGCTGGCCAACGGGGTCTCCTACTCGGGTCACTCGTACGCCATGACCCGCGCGAGCCGCTACCTGACTCCAGCCGGAGACCTGCAGGAGATTTTTGGCGGGATGGAACAGGTACTTCATAAAACACGCAAGAGCAGAGATGGCGTTTAATCTTTAATCTACTCATAAAGTAAAAGTAGAAAGTTCAGTTTGTGGCCCGGAGCAACTGAGCAGCAAGGAAGAATAAGAAATATTCACACTCTGTACAGTCAAATGTAGCTCCTCTACCCACAATTCTCTCTGCTTAATAGACTAGCCATACTGTTGACAGTGTTCTAGACACCTAAGTGTCCAGACCTGCTGCCTATCGGTGCCGGCGCTTTTTTGAGATGGCTGATTTGCGTTCCTTGATCTCTAGGTGAAGTTTATGAAGAGGATAGCTGAGATATCAGACTACGCGAAAATCGCCCGGACCCTACCCAGGATCAAAAAGCTCCTCCTCAACCCCGACAACATGAGGTGGGCGCACATTCCACCCGCCGATGGAATCTTCTGACATGTCAGTTCTTCTGAGCTGAAATGTTTCAGGGGTTTGTTTTTTTCTTTTCCGTTCAGGTGTGCCATCAATGCGACGCCGCAGACGATGTCGAAAACAGCGAATCATCTGGAGACTTTCATGAGGGGCGTCACTGACAATAGAAAAGATCGTAAACATTTCAGAGCTAACACAGTTGAGGTAAGATAACAACCGGAAGCTGAGCCCGAATATTTCTCCCACAGATGGTTGGTGGAATCAGTGTTTTGGTATTTTTCTTTTTTCTTTTTTTCATAAAAGATACCACTGGACCCTCTGGACGTCTCCGGACCGACCAGGAAGCTCATTTCAGTAAGTCCAGTTGGATTAACCTGAAAATAAAAGTATGACAAGACAACTTTCTTTATACAGCACGTTTTAGATACAGGGTATGGAGCCCCCGAAGTCCTTTGAAGTAAAGGAAGTTGTTCCCACAAGTTCTGGTCTTACACGTAAAACTTATTATCATGTTCACACAAGATGATTTACTTTTAATCATAAGCGTCTCTTGATGGACAAAGACGCCATAGAACCTTAAATGGACTGACCGGGGCTTAAAAAGCTTTATTTTCACTTTGAAATACCGTAGATTTGGTTTAAGAAACACGCAAGTTCATTTCATCAAGTCAGAACACATACACAATGCCGACCAACATTAATTCCGCTTTAATCCTTCAAAATAAGAGCACTTAAAATAAACCATACAGCAAAGAGGAAAAAGCATTTTGTTTATATCATAAACGGAAACAATCGGTTACAGAATCGTGTTCTAACATCTGTGTGTTAGTTGGTATGGGATCGTCGTCAGCAGGAATCATTGACTGCACATACTGAAGGCCAACAGGCAGCAGCTCGGCTAGTGGTTTTCAAAGAACGGGCCTTTACAATACTGAATGTATTCAAAACATCCTGCAATGAAATGAATTCAATATGCAAAGGAGACACGAGTCAGTTTGTTCACATGTGGTTTAAGATGACAGAATAATCAGCTTTATTATTATTCAACACACCCTGTGCCTTTAAAGAACACTATACAGGATGTAAACATTCAGATTTCTTAAGTCTCTCAAACGTGTGCATGTCCTTTAGTCGTCTCATAAACGATAAACATCCAGATTCTAAATGAGAATGAAATGAAAAGTGTTTTTGTCTTTAACTCGTGTTTCCAGGAGAAAAACTTCTATCCCTGTCAGATGAAAACTTTCTTCCCGATGCCTTTCCCCGTCAACTTTGTCAGCGAGAGTATTCGTACGGTACCGTTCTCCCACCAGGACTACGCCAGGTAACCGACGAGTATTACTTATGTATATTATTTTCTGCTCTGTTTGTCACTCTCTCGCCGTCAGCGTCTCTCGCCCCACACTCCGTTTATTTAATGTGACGTAAGCGCCCCGATCCTCTTCATCTTTACTTCCTCTCTCTGACAGTTTGGGCGTTTTGGCGAGGATGATGACGGCCAAATATCTTCACGGCGAGATCCGGGAGAAAGGAGGAGCCTATGGGGGCGGAGCCAAGATGGGAGGTGGTCTTTTCTCCTTTTACTCCTACAGGTGGGTTTTGAACAGAATCGCAGACCTTATGTGTCGATTACAGTTTTAATACTTCTTCTCCCTCTGATGTCATTTATGGATCCGTCGTGGATCTGCTCCCGATGAGGAATAGATGTACTTTCATAGACGTTCATAGTCTGTTTTAGAAAGAAAGAATACCTAAAAACCTCTGGTTTTATTTTCTCACACGCTGATAATAGAACCTCTGTGTTTCTAGACGGAGCATCTTTGGGTTTGAACTGGTTTTCAGGCTGAATAAAACGTGAAAAATAAGGAAAACAAAATCACTCAAGAAGAAGAAGAAGAAGAAACTGTATTTGTTACATACATTTATATTTAATTCAACTTTAGGGTTTAGGGTACAAGGTCAGGGTTCAGTGTCTTGCCCATGCATACTCTGCATGTAGACTCCAGGAGGCGGAGGATTGAACTACGAACCTTCCGATAGATAGATAGAAACTATTAATCCCCAAAAGGGGACATTCTATGAACAACCTCTCAACCTTCTGAGGTTCAGCTGCAAAAGAGAGCGGGGAATAAAACCTCTTTTATTAAAACAAAAGAAAAAAAACTCAACGTTTTGGTTGGTTTGGGCCCTTTTTTTTAAATTTGTTTTTTGAATTGTACAACTTTATTGATTAATAGAGAAAACAATAAAGATGAATAAGTGCAGCTGAGATAATATATGAAATGTCGGTGGGTAAACACTCAAATACATACATGGGAAACTTTACTAATCCAAACTAAAAATGTCCATAAAGATATCGTATAAATATACAAAAATAACAAAAGTTCGTACAGTGGATGATACAAAATATACGACCAAAAGGGTCGGACGGAAAAAAACTAACTCTGACTCAAAATGTACAGGTGTGTGAAAAAGAAAAGTGAATATACAAACTTTACACAAATACAAAAGTGTGCAAAAAAAACACTAAACGCTAACATTAGCCGCTATGCTCGGCCGATCAAACCCGGCCTCACCTGTTATAACTTTATTCCACCTGATCCGTGGTAAATGTAAGTTACCTGATTGTTGCTCGATTGGTTTTGTCTAACGGAGGTGATCGTTATAAGACAGGAGAAGTGACACTCTTGTGTGACATCCTGTCTCTCAGGGACCCAAACTCGACGCAGACCTTGTCTGCGTTCCGTAAAGGTGTGGACTGGGCGAAGTCGGGAAAGTTCACCCAGCAGGACATCGATGAAGCCAAACTCTCGGTCTTCTCAGCCGTCGACTCACCTGTGGCTCCCGCCGACAAAGGTGAGTGAACTGCCTGAATGAAGGGTCGATCCTGTCAGTCGCTTGTATCAGTAATCGGACCCGCCTTATTTCTGGTCTCACTGTTATGCCCCGCCCCCACAGTGATCACGCGTTACATTAAACAAACATGATGCTGTTTCCACTGCAGGGAAACTCTGAACGTCTTCGAGTCGTTCTGCATTCAAACACAAAGTCTTCAACCGCTTTACTTTCAAAGCAACAAACGATTTTCATCTACAGGAAGTTAAATTCCCTGTAGACGTAAACTTACCGCCGTATAATGATCCCGGATCTTTTTTCTGTTTGAATTCCATGAGTTTGGTCAAAATTGTTTTTAATTTTTGCCTTCAAGGCTCAATATAAATAAATGTGGGTGGACAAATTCTCTTTAAAGCACCTCGAGACAACAGTTGTTGTGATTTGTCGCTGTATAAATAAAGATTGATTGAAGTTCGATCACATCACCGCTAGATAGAAGTCGATGCTTTAATTTAGCCTTTTTTAACTGTTGAATGGTTTTCTGACGGTTGAGTTTTAGTCTCCAAAACCAACATGGCAGCTATTTTATTTAATTTTTTTTTAAAACGAACCGACGCATAATGAGCCGATTGTCGTCGTGTCGCAGGAATGGGCCGTTTCATCAGCGGCATCACCGATGAGATGAAGCAGAACCACAGAGAAAGACTCTTCGCCGTCAGTCACAGGAGCCTGGTGGACGTAGCCGAGAGGTAAAATCTTTTTGCAAATTAGGAGCAAAAGAAATAACAATTGCTCTTTTAGGATTTCAAATATTATGTTGAATGAAAGAAGAGAAGGTGAAGTGTGGTCGTCTTCCTGCAGGTACCTCAGTGTCGGTCAGCAGACGTTTGGCGTCGCCATCCTGGGTCCAGAGAACCAGAAGATTAAAAAAGATCCATCGTGGATTGTTAAATAATTTCCCCCCCCCCGGCCCCCAGGGGGGATTCTGGTGTTCAGGAACCAAAGCCGGATCAAGTACCGGACCTCCTTCAGTACCGAGGATTTCAATTCAAGTAATAAAAAAATGAAAAGAGTGATCATCTTAATCTGATTGTTCAGATTATTTTTTCTATTTTCCGTTAATGTACATATTTATGACAAATGCTATTAAAACAGAATCATGTTTTAAATTCAAGAGCTGAAGTCGACCCATTGTTTAAGGAATACTTTATAATCACAAAGTCAGGAGCAGGTGGAGAATTTCTTTTTATATTTATATATTTATACATGTATTCTATAAATAATCAAAACTTCATAACTTGAATGGATGGACCGGTTAAAAAAATCACTTCAGCATGATTCAAACCAAAACCTGAGGAATATAATATTAATAACTGTTTTTCAGCTGGAAATAAGGCTTTTTAGACCTACAGGTCCTCTGTGGGGCATCGGGTCAAAGGTCACAATCTGGAACTTCACTGTTTAGATGCTTCCCTATTATACGTACTGCACCTTTAATTTGCAGCAGTA
>VRLP01004715.1:35000-45267 GCA_009660295.1 Lophius piscatorius
CTTGATGCGATCACACGTCTGCGTCACACACGGATTATTATACAGTTATAACGCAGTATTATAACACAGTATTATTACACAGTTATAACACTGTTATAACAAGGTTATTACACAGAATACGGCAGATTTGTTCACCTCATGCAAAACAGCGGAGATGTTAAAGCAGAGCTGGAACGATCACTTATTCTCTACTTCAAACAAAAAATCATTCAAGAGAATGAAATAACAGTAATTTATGACCTCAGTTTCTCCAATCCAAACTTGTTGATCTTTTAGATTTAGTATGAAATCGATGGAAAACTATGGAATTAAAGTCACATAGTGATTTAGTAAACTTGAAACTGATCAAATGCAGCTCTACTATAAAATATAAAACATCAAAAAGTAGGAAAAACATGCAACGACTGACCTTTAACACCACAAGATGGGAGGGATCTATTGTTTCTACTGGATTACGGCTATTTACCGTAATCCAGTAGGAGCCTATAGTGATTTTACTTCATGGTTATCAGTGGCTGACCATATACTGTAAAAAAATAAATCTGTTTTTTTTTTTGGCTAAGAAGGATAAGTTAGTTATTTACGTTTGCATCTGGTGTTTATAAAGAATAATACTTTTACATATACATATACATATATACATATTCTGACTAGAAATAAGAAAGTGTCTGACTACATTGTAAATAAAAATCTGTATAATTTACAGTAAAATACCGGGCAGCAGTGGTTGCCAGAACTTTACCGTAAAAAAATACAGTGACCATGTAAAAGACATTACGGTAAATATCCATTAGTATCAATTTGATACTTTTTACAATTAACAGTATTACTGGTGCTAATCCAGGTCATGAAAAGTTTTGATGAAGAATTTCTTTCCATTGCGGGACATAAAAGCAATTGAAAGAAATTTTACTTGTAACTTAGTTACCAGAATGTAAATGTACAAAAGTATTCAAATTAAAAAAACTCATTCTAAGACAACTGAAACACAACTGTTTTTCTTTTCAGCTTACAAAAAAAATAGTTATGGATATTGGATTCCATATATTCAAAGACATCCCCTTTAACTTTACAGACTGCACCTTTAAGTTGAAGTAAAGTGTATAAGCAAAATGTCTCGTGATGCAGTGAAATGGTTTCATTTATTTCTAGGATTTATTTTTGGGTATCCAACGGACCCAAAATGTGCCAAAAATTGGTATTTTGGCTATACCGCTTATGTCCACTAGAGGTGGCTATAAGCACATATTACAACCTTTCCCTACATCGTCGTTCATCAGTACTTAAAGGGCGATGCCGTAGAATATCCCAGCTGGTTGTGTTTTTTGTGTGGTACCTTACCTCCACGATGGCGTTGAGGGCGGTGTCGGCGCCGATAGTGAGGTCGGTGCCGGGCACATTGCTACTAATGGTGACGGGCAGCATGCACATCGGGATGCAGAACTCCTCGTAGTCGGCGCGGGCCTCGTACAGCTGCAGCAGGGACTCAAGGGCCTGATGGTGGTGGCCGTAATATGAGGGTTAGACCACCAGGGGGCACAGTGCAACTTCTCATGTATGAGCTTATAGTGATTTTATTGGGCTGCTTCATGGTTAACAGTGTCTATGACTATATACTGTAAAAAAAATTTTTAAAAAATCTGTATAATTTACGGTAAAATACAGTGGTTGCCAGAACTTTGTCGTAAAAAATACGGCGACCGTGTGCAAGACATTACGGTAAATAAACATAAGAACTGATATAAGGTAAACCTTTTCATGTCTACATACTTAATTACATAAAATAACAGTAAATTACATTCATTTCAGACGTTTAACCCAGAATTAAACATTATTTCACAAATATATACCGTATTTTTAGCCGTCAAAATTATGGGATGCTGTTGCTAAGATGTAAAAGTTGGTTATTTATGTTTATGTTAATAATACTTTTACGGTAATAACTTGCTTGTGAAATTATGACATTGTTCCTTTAATCTTATCAATTGTTTGTATTTTCACAGTAAAATCCTGTTTTGCAAATATTCTGACGAGAAATAAAAGTAATTTACTGTTTCTTCATTAATGATAATTCACCCTCGTCTACTACAGTGACACTGTTCTGAAATTACTGTCAGTTTTTTACAGTATTCTCTAATGACAATTTTTTACAATTTTATAAATTTACTGTAATTATGTATTAGAAATCTAACGGTAAACAGGTTGACATATCTTTTTTCTGTAATGTCATGTACAAGGTGACCGTTTTTTTACAGTACTATTCTGGCAACAACAGCTATCAGTATTTTACTGTAAATTTTTGCAGATTTTTTTTTAATGTGTACTTGTGTACTTTGTCACCTTGGCAACTGATATATGCTTATATATACTATTCTACTGTTATATATACTATTGTTTACAGTATAGACTGTATATACTGTATACATATACTGTATATAATGTAGTATTTTTAGTTGTACTAATGAGTACTCAGTGTATATTATCAGAAACCGTGAGCTCAGGAGACTTAATGGCGATGTATTTGTGTATGTGTGTGTGTATGTATGTTTGTGTATTTGTGTGTGTGTGTATGTTTTTTGTATTTGTGTACGTGTGAGTATTTGTGTATGCGTGTGTTTGTATGTGTGTGGTTCTGTATTTGTGTTTTTGTTCATGTGTGCTTGTGTGTGTATTTGTGTATGTGTGTATGTATTTGTATGTGTTTGATTGTGTGTAGGTGTGCAAGTGTGTTTGTATGTGTGTGTCTGCGGTGTTTGTGCTGCTGGTGGGCTCTCTCCAGGTGACGTGGTTTTGGCTTCTGATTGGTTAAGAGGAAAAGAAAAGGGAGGGGGGAGTCTGACCCTGACCCACATGTTACGGTGTTGACGTGAGATAAAGATGAGGGCGGGACTCCAGAGGCTCTGAGCGATGTTTCCTTTTATGCACAAGAATCAGAGGGTCTTTTTTTTCCCCCTGCGGCCCGTTGAGACTAAAACAAGGACCGCCCTCAGTGACGCTGTGGCCACGACACACGAAGAACACGCAAACCGACCTCTAGCAAACCAGCACAGCACAAGCACAGCGGGGGTCACACGCCAAAATCATGCCACAGCACAACACTGCATGCCTCCACACTTACCCGGGAGGTCCGCTGAGCAGATCGCCTCCATCAACAACCAGCGGCACGCGTCTCTACGGACCACGACCTCGCCTAATCTAAGAAGGAACTACGTTCCTACGCCGCTGCCGTGGCGCTACCTGATGGTCGTGTTTGTGTGAAAGTCTGTCCGATCCACCGACATAGAGGTCCGGTTGACACAGGAAATATTACAGAACTCTGACATTTCGCGGGAAACCTTTTCATCCCGTTTAAAAATGTTGAGGCTAAACCTCGGAGGTGGTTCTGAAAACCCTGAACGGGTCATCGCTAAACTCCCTACAGTTATTTCCACCGCTGTAGCTTCATCGACGGTTTAGATCAGTTAGTAATGGAGCTCTTGGCCCCACGGCCGACTGGATGGAGACAGGGCCCGCGGCGTTGAACCTGAAATGGGTCAGGTGATTTACAGCGGCTCGGATCTGGACTATGATGTCAGGGATGATGGAACCCGGCAGAACGGTATAGAGATGGAAGGGGCGGAGAGAGTCGGGCATCAGCGGTGGGCAAAAACTGTTTGGATTTCATCAAAAACATAGCGAGAATCTCTCTTCTCAAACAAAAGGGAAAGAAACTTCTTCTGGCACAGCGGATCGTCTCGGTCCAACATGATGGTTTGGCAGATGTTTTTCACGCCCTTCCTGACGCAACCCTTCCAATTATCCGGGCTTAAAGAGTGTAACGGAATTCTGGTAGCAACCTGAATTCTTAGTGTATTACATCATCATTTGTTTTCTTTGTCGTTTTCTTCGTCGCACTAACTAACGTTGACCTTCTGGTTGTTGATACGAGCCGTTCCATCAGCGGGGCCCCCCAAAAAGTCCGACAGCCTGGATGGCTGGACTGCGGAACGCACGCCGTGACCCGGCCACACTTACATCCGTGATGGCGTTCAGAGCCGTGTCAGAGCCAATGCTGAGGTCTGAACCGGGTATATTGTTGGAGACGGTGGCGGGGACCATGACCATCGGCACGCAGAACTCGTTATATTTGTCCCGCGCCGTAGAAAGTTCCAGTAACCCCATGTAGGCCTGCAGCGGCGAGAGCCAGCAGCTTATTGGTTGTGGTTGAGGATACAGACAGATGGAATGAGGCGTGGAAACGCCAACGCGGAGGAGCAACATCATTGTGGGAGGAGCCTGGAAGTACTTTGGACCGTACTTTGTTTGGTCCGTATCCGTAAGCGTTCGGAGAACTTCCATATTTACTGATGGAATGAATTGGAGTAGAGAAAAAAAGCTCCTTGTGTATCCGCGAACAAAGTCTATCATTTAGTATGAATGAGCTTTTAGGATTTGGAAATATAAAGAAGTTTTACACCGAAATTAACAATTTATGCAGTTTTTATTAAGTACAGTCAAGTGACTGTAGAAACAATCGATGTTTAGAAACAGTCGACTGTAGAAACAGTCGACTGTAGAAACATTCGACTGTAGAAACAGTCGACTGTAGAAACAATCGTGTTGCGAACTGGTTGATGATTCCACTTAATTGGGACTGGAGCCAATAAAATCCCGAGGAATGCGGAGTCATGTGACCCAAGACAAAACGGCACCACAGACAGAAATTAGCATAAAACCGCTACCGATATCCACCATTTGGTTTAAGTCATTTTATATCCCTAATTTAATTTATATGTTCAAGAGTAAAGAAGGAAATATTGTAACACTTGAAAAGTTTTGTTTTGACAACAACGAATGAAGACAAGAAAGGTTTTAGAATGAAATGGACCTAAACATGCCAAGAATGTAAAGACAATTTACTGGCAGGACTGAACATTTCTAAAAGTGAAAACATAAACTACTAGTAGTAGTTTTAAAAACGTATACATCATTCAGAATGAATTCTTTCGAGGCTGAAGGAAACGTTAAGCAACTAGAAAACAAATTTATAAGTATAAACATATTATGCAACACAAATAATTGCCTTTATGTCCACAAATACGGAAGTATGAACATACCTCGAATCCTCCGATGACAAGCATGGCGTTGATGTTATGGAGCCTGAGCTGATGAGCGATTTCCTCCAGGTGTTTACCTGGAAGAGTTCTAGCAGACGGACAGGAAGTCAAACTTTTCACTTCCGTTGGGTGGATAAGGCTTCCGCAATAAAGGAATCTGACGGAATTCTTAATCATACCATCACTACCGGAAGACCTTGAGATCCTGCAGCTAATCTCACTTTTTCACAGTAGGAACGGTCCTCACGTATAAAAACACTAAATATTAAACGTTACCGCCACCTACCGTTTTGTTCCCAGCAGGGAGCCGCCTTGACCGGTCCAACCGCCAACATCTCCCCATTTGATCTCCTTGATCTGATTTACAAAAAGAAAACATAAACAGTATAATAATGAAATAGAACAGCAGCCGGTCCTTCATCATAAATAACTTACTTCACCCTCAGATGAATATATATTCTGGTCGCCTATAAAACACCTGGGACCCCCCGGGCGAGAATCTCACCTGTCCCTTGTACAATCCCTCGAAGCCGTCGTTGACCGCGAACATTTTGTGGCCCTCCGCGATTCCCACTCTGACGGCCGAGCGAACGGCGGCGTTCATTCCTGCCGCCGGGGCGCCGACGTTCAACACGGCGACGTTGAAGGAGCTCTGAGGGCGGCGGAGAGAAGCTGTCACACATTCTTGAGTATATATAGTAGATATATATATATAGATATAAAAGAGTTAAAAGTGTCAGAATCTTATATTTATCATATAATGTTTGTTGTTGTTGTTGTTGTTTGGTTGTTTACTCACATTTGGAAGTTCAGAATCCGCCTTCCGGAAGGAGAGGAGTCTGTAGGTGATCAGATTGTTTTCAAAGCTCCTGCAGAGAAACGAGGCGGGAGGAGATCAAAGAGAAAGCAAGTGCTTGAATGTGTGCGGTAAAAGACACACATCAGCCATAACATTACAACCACTGATCCGAGTACCTTCCACGCAGCTTCACCGCTTCTTCAAATTTCTTCTCATCCATGGCCTTCTGCACCTCCTGGGTCTGATGATGGAGGAGAAATACATTTCATTCTTCTGCGTCACGCCCGGCGCCCATGTGACCTGATGACATCACTCTTTTTTTCAGCTTCTTTTGCAGCATGTTTCAGGATTGTTTTTAAGATTTTTATTGATTCATTTTGAAGAACCCTCTCGGCCCGATGATCTGAGGCACTACATCTAATGTGGAGCCGGATATAAAGGAGAGATTCTCTCTTTCCCTCAGCTATAAGTTCATATATTTATTTTTTTTGGCCATAGTTTCATAAGAACAGTGAAAAAAATCTTCTGCATGAAGTTGACCCCAACGTTTCAGAATGTCTTTCTATTTATCTCCCAAGAAAAGGGACTCAGGTGGACTCACAGTTGAACAATCCATGCTGAGAAGAGTCCGAATGAAAGACAGTAGAAGAAGACGGAACAAACCGCCACCGGACTACAGATGGCGCGACTGACGGCGCTTGTCAAAGTCAGGCCAGAGACATTAGGGGGACGAGGCAGAGGTGGAGGAAGAGGTTGCGGGTATGGATGGACTAATGAATGTCCACAATCCAACCAGCATGAAGCGGACTGACTAGGGGGCGGAGTCAGGAACAGAAAGAGCTGGGTCAGACCGACCTACACCTCACAGCATTAAGAGTTCTGATTCATTCCGACTGGTGCTTATTTTGAGTGGCATTACCCTTTAAAAGGAAAAAAAACAACATGCATTTTAACTTAATTAAGTTCTTTTTCCTGCAATTTTGTCAAAACAGACGCCAGGAGTGATCTCACATTCTAGGTTCAGTGAACTCTCCATGCCCTCTGTGTCTCCATCACACACACACACACACACACACACACCCTCTTACCATCTGAACACACTCCATAAGAGGAAGTCGGACAGCTTGGTTCCCGACCAGAGACACGACACAGGCGGGGGTGTCGGCAGAGGCCTCCAGTAACGCCAGCACCGCCTCCACGCCCATACGGCTGGCCTGCAGAGGTTATTTAGAGGTCAGCACCGAGCGGCGGAACGTCTCGTCTGTAAATCTGTACATTAAAAAAGTGGGACCGACCAGGATCCTGTCAAAGGCAGAGGGGGTCCCGCCTCTCTGCACGTGGCCCAGGATGGTCACCCTAGTGTCAAAACCCAGGTTGCGCACCACCAGCTGGAAGAGGAAGGAGTGTGAAGAGGGATGATGGTGAGGATAATGTGCTAAATACAGCAAATGGGTACAATAATCACCTGTAAAATATACTTTATGGCATATAGCTTCAATAAGATCCAACAAAAAGAAGGACTACAAACATATTTTCATTATTTTAAATCGATTTTTTCACCGAAGCCCAGAAATGTTTTACAAATTTACGGGTTAGAGTAACACGAAATTAAAATTTTTATTTATTTAAGATGTGATTCTATTTTACACAAAAAGAAAATAAATAAATACACGTTTTAGGAGACAAAATTACAAAAGTTAAATCGCATTTTTTTTTAATTATTATTTGTCCCGAGACAAATTTACAAACTGAAAGTCTGATGAAAAGGCTACAAACTACAAACAGGAAGTGATTGTTGCCGATTTTTCTTATTAATAATAACAATGATACATTTTACTTATAACACATTTCACATTTAGATCATATCTCAAAGTAAAAGTAGATCATTCTTATCGATAAAAGAGTTTCACATTAGTAAATGTATAGATTTCTACAGGTGCTACGCTACAAAAGAGGAATTATTTGTGTTTTTGTAAAAGTTTTTAGTTATTTTCCGAGACGTGTGAATCAGATTGGGATGAAAAGTTAGCAACAATCACTTCCTGTCAAAAGTCTCTACAATCTTTGTCAGAGATGTCGCATTTAAATTTGTCTCCAGATTGGTCAAAGTGTTCCACACCTTGTAAATTTGTTTTTCCCTTCATAATTCCCCCCCCAATGGGAATTTGTTTTTGTTTTGTTTTTCGATTTAATTTTTTTTTATAATAGAGGTTCAATCTTGCAAATTTACTATTTTTTTTTTTTATTTAGTTTTCTAACACATTAAACAGTAAATTTGTTTTTATTTGATAATTTGTTTTTTTGGATTTCAAAATATAAATTTGCCGTGAATTTGGTAAAATTGTTCCAGTGTTTATAATTTATTTCATTTTGTTTTCCAAAGAGGGAATTTGTTTTGCATTCAGTAAAATGTTTCAAATCTTGTTCATTTGTTTTTACTTTGATAATAATCAAAATTTGTTTCCAAATTTATTTTCCCTTGATCTTTTTATTTTTATTTTGGTAATAGAGTTTCAACGTTTGAAAATTACTTTAACTTTTGTCGTTTTGTTTTCTAACACATTCATTTATTTTGATATAAGTGTCCAGATTGTGTCAATTTGTTTTTATTAGCTCATTTTTGTTTTCCAAAATATAAATTTGCTGTAAAATTGGTAAAATTGTTTCCAGTGTTTATGATTATTTCAATTTTGTTCTGAAAACGGAAAATTGTTTTGCATTCAGTAAAATGTTTCAAATCTTGTAAATTTGTTTTTACTTTGATAATAATAAACCATTGCTCCCTCAAAATTTGTTTCTAAATTTACTATAAATAATAAAGTTATGTTTGTTTATCCTTAATATTTCTTTTTTCCAAATTGTAAATTTGTTTTTCTCTTCGGAATCTTGTAGATTTCTTTTTTATTTGGTAATTTTGTTTTCTAACACATTCATTTTTTTGGTGTAGATTTGTTTTTAGTAATTTTTTCCTCCAAAATAACAAAAACACACAAATAAAATTCCTTTAAGCAAAAGTCTCCAGTGCTGAATAATCTGCATGCAGATGTAAATCTACAGAAGTGAAAGGCTGCAGGAGTTGAAAATATAAGGGAAAGTGTGTTTTAGTGAAGAATTTAAAAAAATATATATCAAATAACCGTGTGAGAGAATTAAAACCATGAAGGGAAAATTAAAAAAATATTTGGATCCGAAGCTGCACCGTGATTCTCCAATTTACTTACGTCCTTGATATAATCAGGAGTTATTGCCTTGTTGTGGCAATCCATGGCGCCCTCGGCTACAATTATGATGTTCAGCCTTTTCTTATCGGCTCGGTTCTGGTGCGGGGAAATAGAAGCAGAAGATTAAAGAACACGACAGGAAAAGGTTTTGCATTCTAAAATTCTAAAAGATGCATCCCATGAAGTCGATAAATGCAAAAACCTTCACGCCGAGGATAATCTGGCATTATTATCTTTCTTTCAGCTGGGATTCGTCACATTGTGGGAGCGGTTCCGGCGAACTGGGTCGACTGCTGCAGTCAGAACATCAACGTTTTCAACGAGGTTAGAAGTGAAGAATTAATTGGAACAAAACAACTAACCTCCTGCAGAGAGGGATATCTGATTTACTTCATAAATAACTAATAGCTAACATTCTTCTTCTTCATCACCTCTCCCAACCTTAATGCTGACGTAACACATTACTGCCCCCAACTGTCTGTCAGCGGAACTACAGGAAACTGAGAGACGGCATGAAAACCAGGGGCGTCGTAGAAAAACAAGGTTTGAACAATCTCAACATTTGGCTCTGTGGCGCAATGGATAGCGCATTGGACTTCTAGGAAAAAGCTTGCTGAAGTGATTCAAAGGTTGTGGGTTCGAGTCCCACCAGAGTCAAGTTTTTAATTGAAGCAATATTCTAAACAGGGGCGGAGCCTACACCAAAATACTCCCTACTTGGACAACTGGCTCTGTGGCGCAATGGATAGCCCATTGGACTGCTAGGAAAAAGCTTGCTGAAGTGATTCAAAGGTTGTGGGTTCGACTCCCACCGGAGTCAAATTTTTAATTGAAGCAATATTCTAAACTGGGGCGGGGCCTACACCAAAATCACTCCCTACTTGGACAACTGGCTCTGTGGCGCAATGGATAGCGCATTGGACTTCTAGGAAAAAGCTTGCTGAAGTGATTCAAAGGTTGTGGGTTCGAGTCCCACCAGAGTCAAATTTTTAATTGAAGCAATATTCTAAACTGGGGCGGGGCCTACACCAAAATCACTCCCTACTTGGAACACTGGCTCTGTGGCGCAATGGATAGCGCATTGGACTTCTAGGAAAAAGCTTGCTGAAGTGATTCAAAGGTTGTGGGTTCGAGTCCCACCAGAGTCAAAT